>APFE031147141.1:46583-208364 GCA_000404065.3 Pinus taeda | reverse complement strand
ATTGTGCTATAATTAAGGAAACTGAAAAAAACTGCACGAAGCACTTAGAGGGGATCCAAGTCGAATTAGCGGGTGGCCACCAATATCCACTTGGATCAGTCACCCAGGTTATCAAAAGACATTGACCACAGAGAAGAAATTCTATTATTGGTCGAATTTGAAGGGAGATGTGGCAGAGTTTGTGGCTAGGAGTTTGGATTGTCAGCAGGTGAATTCAATGTGTAGGCATCTAGATGGAATTCTACAACCCATCATGATTCCAAAGTGGAAATGGGAGGTAATTTCCATAGACTTTATCACAAGTTTTCTGAGTACAATGAGACAACATGATTCCATCATGGTAGTGGTGGATAGGTTGATAAAGGTTGCACACTTCATTCCAATGGTTTCTACATTATCAGCTAGTGATGCAGCACATGTGTTCATTAGAACATGGTCAAATTTCATGGAGTTCCAAAGAATATTGTGTCAAACAGGGATGCAAAGTTCAATTCCAAGTTTTGGAAGGATTTGTTTGTAGGTTTGGGCATAGAGTTGGCCTTTAGTACAACTTATCATCTGTAGACAGATGGACATACAGAGAAGGTCAACAAGATATTGGATAACATGTTGAGGATGTATATGATGCATCAATGATGAATGTGGGAAGAGTATCTTCCACTGGTAGATTTTTCTTACAAGAATCAACATCATGAATCTTTGAAGATGAGTTCGTTTTATTCATTGTAGGGGTAGGGTTACAATAATCCCATCATTTGGAGTGATCTAGTTAAATGGGTGTTGATTGGACTAGAAATGTTAGTGGAACTAGAATAGGAAATGCAGGTAGTCAAGAAGAATTCAAAAGAAACAGAGGATAGGAAAAAGAGTTACGAAAATAAAAAACAAGTTTTTTAAGGATTTTTAGGTTGGGGAACATGTGTATTGGCACATCAAACTCAATAAGAGATCCTTGTGGATTGGATCTTGTGCCAAGTTGGCACCATGACTTTGTGGACCTTTCAATATTATTGAGAGGATTAGGCTAGTAGCCTATCGACTTGCATTGCCTCCGATAGTGAAAGTGTATGATGTTTTCCATGTGTCATTGCTTAAGAAGTATGTTAAATATATTGATCGTGTGATTTACTAGTTTGCATTGTAGGTGGAGCCAGATGGAGAATTCCAGCTGGAGCCTTAGTGTATATTGCATAAAAAAGGGTCCCATGATCTGGAATCAAGAAATCGAGCAGGTTAAAGTGTAGTGGAAGCATTTTGGGCCCGATGAAGTTACATGGGATATGGTGGATCATATCCTTCCCTATTTGCTGGTTGAGTGGATGTTTTGGTATATGTCTTTGGTATATGTTTTGGCATATTTTTTGGTGTGATGTTTAGATATATGTACATATGTATATGGATGTAGATATTGCCATGAACTATGTTATAAAGCTCCAATAAGAGGTATGGGTGTCATACTATTATGATGTTATGTTGTCATGTTGGTTTTCTTTTCAGTAGGGTGATCATTATAAATACTGCATCTAGATATGTTATAAAGCTCCATGGGAAGTATGTTTTATTTTTAGCGGTTTTGTTGGGGTATAGGTGTAGTTGAACATTGAGGATAGTGTCCCCTAAGGAGGAGGGTTCTGTAATAGCCCTAGTGAAAATTTCATGTAATAAAAGTTTAAAAAGGAAAAATAATAACCATGGATGATGTGACACTTATTCCAAGTTGAATGTTGGGAAACACATCCTAGTGTGGGTGTTCATTGGTTTATTATGACTAAAGAAATTGGTAAAGGCAATGGCTAAGGATTTGGAAAGGAAAAATGGCATTTTTGACACATTTATTTATGAAAATAATGAAAATTAGGAGAAAAGGAAGGTGAAAGGTCACAAGTTTCATGTGAGGAGGAAAATGAAGGAAATAATGGAAGATGAATAAATAGAGGCCTAATTGATAAAAATACTTATGAGTATTAGTTGGTACCTTTTGCTAGTTTAGTTTTGGAGCTCTCTCATTACTCTCTCTCTCTCTCTCACTCTTAGACACTTGGAGTTTTCTTGGAACACTTTGGCATTGGATCAAGAAATGCAAAGAAGGCAAGAGGAAGGAAGGATAAATCAAGGAAGAGCAACATAAAGCATCTACAACATGATTCTTTGTAGGTACCGATTTGCATTTTTGTTTTCCTTGATATATTTGACATGCATGGCATTACAAGTGGTTCTTTATTGCCACGACATGGGTTTTTCTAGGTTTGACAATGTTTTCATCCTAGTCTTGACATTTCCAGATAGCCATGGTGTGATGGCGTTCTCATGTTTTAGTTGAGCTAGATTTCTGGATGGATTCAAAGCTGAGTGAGGTGGATCTTCGAATGATAAAACACATGGCATTGTAACCCATGAACTAGACTGTGGGTTGTGGTAAAGCCAGATTGTGTGTTTCCTCAGTGGGCCTAAGAATCCTTGACCATTGAATGGAGGGATATATAGTACAGCCTAGAGGTGGTTTCCCTTTATTAGGCCTATGAGTCCTTACCAGTGAATGGTGGGATGTATGGTAGCCTAGAGGGTGGAGTCTTGATTTAGGGCCTAGTGATCCCTTGATTATGATGTGGATTATAGTAAAGCCTGAGAGTTTAGGAGATGGAAAAATTCCTCATGGTGTAGATACATAAATTGGTGGCATCCATGTTTGTTTTGGCCTAGTGATTTGGTGGAGATCATGGTAAAGTTTGTTATTACATGTTTATTGTTTTTTCCTAGTGATCCAGTGTGGATTACGGTAAATCCTAGTTTCTATTGATGAGGGTGAGGGGGTTTAGCCTCGGGATTCCCTCATTGGCTCTTTTGATTTGAGTCTCACATTCATACTTGGAATATGGCACGATGATGAATGGATGAAGAGAGAATTGGCTCAACCATTCTATGGTCAGGTGGAACATAGTAGCCCCATACTGGGTTGAATTTTGCATTCATTAATAAGTGGTTATTTCCTTGATATATTATGTATAAATGTATTGGTTTATATGTGGATTATTTGGCTAATGTATCCTTGATATTTCTGTTGTTATTATGCCAGTTATAAGCATGTATCATGACAATGATGATGTATGGATTCCCACATATTTTGATTTTAAAGAATGAACAATGTATCTATGACCTAACAGATGATAATGCAACTAATGATATAATGGAAGAATTCTTCTTAGAAATTCTTAGATAAATATGATACCCCTATGCTTAAATTTGTTGTTTACATCTGTAGATTACATATTTGTTTATGTTTGATGAAATGTCGGTCATGGTTAGTAGGGGTTTAGTAAAGTCTTTGTTCAAGTAATTTCATTTGTATCATTATCCCATTGTTACACTTTTTTTTTGAAGGTGTCATTTAGATTTTGGCAGTGACCTGGGATCTAAGCCTTAAAAAGTGGCTCAAATCCTAGGGACGCAAGCACATTACTTGGTAGAAAAGTCCCTGGACACCAGTATATGATGCTGTGGGAGAGTACAAAGCCTTCTAGATGCATGAATGCTCATATCATGGGAGCGTCCAAGGGTTAACTAGTCTAAAAACCCAGTGGGACCGAAGAGCTGGTCACCTGAGAGGTTGGTATGGTTCTTGAGAGTCATATTGCTTATGTGGAAGGTTTGTATGGTGTGTTTCTGTCGATTCCACTTCCTTAGGGTCATATGGGAGGTTTAATCCCATCATAGTAGCCTCTCATCACATTTTTACCTTGATTGGTTGGTTACTTGGGTAGATGTGGGAGGAGGGTGTTACATAAGGATTGACTCAGGGATGTCAACGTGATTGAAGGTTATGATTTGCAAGGTAATTTTGACAAAGGTTGGACTTCTTCTGAACATATTAGCAATGTGACAATTTGAATTGACAACATTTGAATCAAAAATAAAAAGATGAAGACCCATTTTGAATACTTTCAATGAGGTACGATCAACTGAGAGCCAAATGCATTTCCCAACCTAGACACAAAAGTGACTAAGTGTCATGTTCAAGAGAAACATACTTCCTTTTCAAGATACAAAAATAAATGTTTCTTTCCATTTTCTTGCACCATTACTGGCAAGTACATATTTTTTTATGAAATCTTGAGGAGGATAACATATGTTTGTTATGTAATATCATATTTTAATGTGTCCTTTAGAGTATTTTTAACAAACCCTAGGAAGGAGTGGTTCAAACTCATCATGATTGACAAGTCCTATATTGTTTAATTTTATGAGTCCAATAAAGGGGTAACTCGACTCCTTTTCATATTTTAGGAGTTTAAAAAGAGGAAAAAAAGAAAACTCATGTAGTTCTTTCAATGTAAAGTTTTAAATGAGCCGATAGAAAGTAAAGCTCAACAATTTTCATGTTTAGGGAGTTAGGAGAAAACTTAATTAAACTCCAAAATGTCATTTTTCATAATTTTAGTCTCTCAAGCCCAGAAAACGGTAAAATAATATAGGAGAGAAATATTTTAGCCATGATTGACTAAAATATACCCTTTTCATAACTAGTCTACTTGGTTCCTAAAAGGGGTAAACTTATACCAGGTAGATTTCCTTTCATTTAATTTTATGAGTTTGAAAGAAAAAGGTGTACTAGATAATCTTTTCATGTTTCTAGAGCTTAAAGGTGATTTCAAAGGGTTTCTTTTTGTAAATTTTATAAAGTCTGAAAAAGTGATAAAAGTATGCTCACGTTGTTGACTTTCAATTTAACTAATTAGCAGGAATAGACATAAATAAGTTGGAAATTTCATGTGTGTTTTATGAGCATGAAAAACAACAAAAGAAGCTTGATATTTTCAATATTTAAATGAGTCTTGAAAATAATCCAAAATTATATACTGTAGACAGAAGGAATTCTTAATTAGATTACTAAAAGAAGAAAGATTCATACAACCAATTTCCTGAAGTAAGAAATTGTCTTTTAGTAGATCAATGAAACTAATTAATTCCAAAAGGCCTAAGTATGTAAAGGTAGAAAACTACATAAAAATACATTTAAACATGATAATCCAAGCTAAGGTTGAATTTTATGTAATGTAAGCAGACCTAATAAATCATAACAAGTAAAATTTTCTAGACCCAAATGGCAAAAACCCTAATTTTTTTAAAAATTTTCTAAGTGTGTCACAGGTAAGCTATTAATACCAATGTGGTGTCACTCTGTTTATAATACTAAAATGCATAACTGTCACTCTAGTACTAAAAAGAAGAGTGAAACACCTGAGAAAAATAAAGAAAAATAAAAAATGCAACCACAAATCCAAAAATTTAACTTTTCAATTATCCAAATATAATCAATCAAGTTAGTGGAAAGCAATCAATGAACACATGAAGGTATATAGAAGAAAAAAATGTTCCCCAATATGGTCTCCAATTTACTAGGTGGACAAATCTTGTCTTGTAGACAAGACAAGGTCTCCCTAGACTCAATGAGTGAATCTAGTAACAAACAAACAAACCAATAGATATTTTTGTAGATTCATCTTTATTGAATCATAAATGAGAGCAATAGAGTATAAAATCCATATCCTTTAATTAAACTACCTACGGAAGATACTTGCTATGATTTGTTACAACCTTTCAATGCTGATAAGTCAGACCTGCAAATACACTAATAAACAAAGGATCAAAGGCATATGACATATAAATGATTTAGTACAACCTATACTAGTGATCAAAGAGACTAGTACCTAATATCATACTAATGGAAAATTAAAGTAGGCATAAAATATATCAGATCCAATGGATAATATAGTGAGAAAGAAATACTCTTTTGTATTATAATCGAATGAAAAGGAGAGATACAACCTAGCCTTGATGTATGGGGATCTCCTTCCAATAGTATCCAGTATGCCCTTAAGTGACAAGCTTCCAACCTCAAATTGACAAAATAGGTTTACATCAAAAGCTAACCCCTTCCCCTCCAGTCTATAGTGAATTTATAAGATAATAGGAGAGGGTTAGATATCCTATTTCTAAGGATCAAATCCACAAAGATGGGGATTAGTGTTCCATAATGACAGGGAATAGATTCATGAAGCATGGAGTGAGGCCAAAATAGGTAGGGGCTCGAGTCCTTCTTGCTGGTATAATATTCCCCAATAAGGCTTCTAGAAATTTATTTTTGTTTTTACCTATGTTAAAAGGCTATCACACTTTTTAATGGAAAACAATACAATAGATTGTGCAGGCTACAATGATTGGAACTGCCTTTGCGCAGATAGTTTCTAGGAAAAGTGTGGCATTTCTTGAAAATAGGTTTTTTAGTAATGTAGTCTAGGATTCTTGCTATTTTCAGAATGGTCTTTTTTTCCAGTATTGTAGGATTTTCTTGCAAGAGTTCATCGGATAGTGAGAGATGCAAATTTTCTATCATTTTCCTAATGTTGACAAAATGACGTATAACAAGGTGGAGTTATGAATTGTTGAAATAGAGAGGGAATCTCCTAGCCCAATGAAGGGATGAAAGGATCCTACAAAAAAATGGATCCCTCAATCAAAATTTCAAGTCTAGATGAATATTTCTTGTTACCAATGGATGCTAAAACTAAGTATAACAATAATGTTGACAAGGATGAAATTAAATGATAAAACTTGGTTGCTCATGTTAATGGGATAATTTCACCTAATAGAGGTAGGCTAATTTTAACCCAATAGATTAGGTTCGAGTCTATCTAGAAGAGGGTGTGTGTATGTGTAAAGAGAAATGAAAGCATATATATTAGATTCCTAAGTAAGCATAGAATTCATGTATAAGATTTCTAATCAACGGTTTTAGGAGATGAACTTGAACCCTCGTAGGTTAGTGTAGAGTGTTGGGTTCAATGTCAAATATCTCATTTCGACTTGAAGAACCCGCTCCTAGCTATCATGATCCACTAGATCTATGCACATGCACCAACAATCAAAGAAAACATGCCTTTCACAAAGGGAAGATTATCATAAAAGAAAATTACATGAACACACACTCCAAATAGCATATAAGAGAAATAAATCATGAAATTTATCTAATCAACAATGGAAAATACACAAGATGATATACCCAAGAAATGAGATAATATCCAACTTGTATCAAGGCATACTCCTCCTCATGCATGATCTAAAATGATCATATGTTAAAACTAATGTAGAATTGATTATGCCATTAATGAATATGATGTTTAACTGAAAGTGCTGAAACCGTGAGAATTGCTTGAGGAAAAGACATTACGACAGATGAGTAAACATGAATAAGATGCAAGACAGTAGTGGAAACAACAAACACATAGTGATACCAGACAAAAATATTGATTACAGAGTTTGTCCCTGATGGACTACGTCTCCGGGTCCGCTTTTACGATGGGCAACCACTTTATTAGGATTGAAACCGAAGAGTTTGATTACATAGAAATTTGACCAAACTGAATGTGAACATAGGCAGTTCTGGTCATTGTCATGAGAAATCTCTTTGAACCAGCTTTCCAACGCCTATCACGGTTCCAATTCTGACTCTAGATGCTCCCGTTACACTGAAAACAAAATCGACTATAACCTTCAGAACCTGCATATCAAAACCCAAAACCACTCTCCTCTCTACAATGAGCAAAAAATACCTCTTATAGCCCTGCAAGTACATTCGAGCTCCTTCTTCCTAGTTTAGGAATGAATGGGATGATTTTTGGGTTTAGGAGGTCTCGGTCTTGTTAGGTTTTTCCTCCTTGGAACACTTTACAAGTCCATCGTATTAGTTTTGCAACCAAAACTCCAACAAAAACCCACAAATAAATTTACATTAAAGCCAAAACTGTAAATAGTTTGTTGACAAAGTGGAAGGGGGGTAGTCAGCATGTGGCTGTCGTGGTCTAACCCTAGGCTGCCACCTCCTCATTCATCCTCCGGCAGTTTCAGCTAACAATGCTCCAACAATTTTGCATATGACCATGTTACCTCTAACCATTATGGATTTCCGTAGCAGTTCCAACGCGGTGACATAACCTTCAACGGTTTTGGTTCACATGTCATAGTTGATGTCACGGGGTCGCTGCAGTCAAAATCCCAGTGTTAACCTTGACGGCTTACATACTGACTCCGTTCACATGTCAACTGTTCGATGCAGCTACTGTTAGGCCTGATGCGGTTAACTCCAAATGCTAACCCCACATGCTAACTACCATAGTCATCTCCCCGCACAATCAAGACCCGTGGTCTAGGACTGTGTTAATATATTTGCAATGTTTTATAATGTAATTTTGAATAGGTAGAGAGTTAATACATAGGTGTTATGTGTTTTTTCTGTCATAGATTTGTAATGTAATGACGTACGATAGGTATAGGTTTAGGGTTAGGCCTTTTAATGTATTAAAATGCAGGTTTAATACATATTTTTATGTATATAGGTAATGCATTATGTTATGGTTTAGACTTAGGGTTAATGTATTAGGATTTGAAGCTTAGGTTTTTTTTAAATAACCCATTTACCACCTAATGCCACAAAGTGAAATTAGCAACATCGTATGACAACGACCCGTTGACAACTAAAATCTTGTGAGGCAGACTACAAACACATGTTGACACAAAAACTATGCAAGGTGAATGATCAACCCACGTTGAAAATCATATCCTAGTGGAATTGATGATAACCTCATGTCGACAACTAGGTGAAAAACCATATCAACCATAGACATTACCTGAACAACCTGAACCATAAACAACTCTGTCGAAACTAAATGACATTGGATTGAATGTTGTCGATGACATTGAACCTATGTAACTGATCTGACAAGATCCTCCTGGATCAATCCTCTCCACTTGAAAGCTTTTGGACCAATTTTTTTTGACTTAAATAGATAGTAAATTAGGATAGAGCTCCCTCACTCTCCACCTTATCTAGAAGACGTACCAATGCATTTGATCAACCACCTGAAAGTGATGACCCTTATGATGGTGATCATGGAAAATTTTGAATCGGTGCCCTGTTCCATCCATCTGCAATATGTACAACTTGCGATGATGGTCAAACAACCTATTATAAACATGGCAATTGATTTTTTTCCACGAAATACCATGAGTTAGTGATTCATAATCATCTTTGAAATCAATCTCTACAAGATATTGTCCAATACTTTTTACATGTATTAACAATCTATATTGTGGAATGAAAAAGACAATCAAAGACATTTTTGACATCAAACCAGCTACTTGACTTGATATACTTTCCTGCTTCCTGATTACTAAGTGAACTTGCTGACATAAACCCATCAAATTGTAAGGTGAAAACTGCTACAACTTAGTTTGATTTCGAAAGTATTGAATTAGTTGTTGATTTGTTTGAATCACTTTTTCCTTATTCATTAAATGATGTTTCCATTGATTAGCATTTTCCCCTGATTTATAAGTTTCCCTTAGATACTTTGATAGTTATTTAGAAAAGGCTTTGATATGAAAACAAATGGGCTTCCTCTCCACTTTAAAATAAGATTCCAAACTGTTTGAAACATGAATTGGTGGTACAATACAATAAAAATTGAACAATGACTTTCCCCAATATTGACTTGCATCCCTATAACTGTTAATTTCCAAACTTGGACTGAATTGATTCATTCTGACATTAGGAAGAGGAGCTTTAGGCACAAACTGTAATTCATGTTGTATTCCTTGCTTATGAGTAAGATGTTTGGTTTCTTTAAATAGAACTGGAATATTTTCGACCTCTTTGATCAAACTATCTTTAAGCCGAGACTCATAACTTGAACAAACATCATATTTTTTCTTATGTTGTTATCCTACACACATGATTACCAATATTTTGTTTGAACTTATTAGTCACTTCATTTGATTAGCAACAACTAAATTTAAGTGATTTTTGTTTTGATGTGCCTTGACAATAAATTCAAACCCATATTTCTTAAGGTGATATCTATGCTCTCTCTTGTAAAATACTACATCACGATCATAAAGATAAGGACTTCCTAAGACAACTCCACATATATCTACTGGAACCACATCTAATTTTACTTCATCAATGTAATTAGCTGTAATGGAAAATCTTCATCAACAATGTTTTGTGACATTTATCTGAGTTGATTTATTTAGCCATCCTAATGGGTAAGCTCTTGGATGATTCCATGCTTCCAAACCCAAATTCTTAACTAAATATTCAGATATTAGATTGGCCTATGATCCAATGTCAAACATTGTATCTATCTGTGTGTGCTTAGAATTTATCCTTATGTTAAACAATTCAACTCTTTTATCCTCATTTGAAGGATTTATGATTGATGAATATGGAATTGTATTCGAACTTGAACTAGTGTTAGAAGTTTTACCTGTCGCAACCATAGCAGTTATCCTCCTTCCATCACTTGAATCTAAACCTCAATCTTGCTGGACTATTGCAATTGCCTTCTTTTCATCCTTCTCCTTAAGGAAATTTTTGGGCTTAAGTTCCAAATGAAGTTTCCAACACTTAGATTCATCATGATCGATTCTCTAGCAATGAGAACAAGTAGGTCTTTCCTTCTAAGCTAACATTTCTTTCTCTTCGAACTATTCTTCCACTTACTGTCATTGGAATATTTGATTTCCAACTCTGTGGATTATTGTGGTGAAAACTTGAATGGTCTACCGCCTGATTCAATATGTATGGCTTGAAAAAACACTTCATCAAAATCACCGGGATTAAACATCAATAATGTATGCTGCAAATATGAATGTAAATTGCCAATGTATTTTAAAAAAGTTTCACATGTATCCAATGAAATACCAAGTGCCAATGAGTTCTTTCTGAAATCTTGAGTAAACTCCTAAATGCTCTGCCTTTTACTTCACCTCAAATGCTACCAACCAATAACAGCTTGTTGCATGTATCCTAAAGGATAGAATTGTTTCCTAAGAGCTTTTAAAAACATAGATCATGAAGAGATGACTTTTCCTTTTTTATTTACATCTATTTGAGTTTCACTTTCCCACCAGATTAAAGATGTCCCCCCCACTCTAAGTGTAGCTAACTAATTTTTTATTATTATTTATTGTCAGAAATGTTCTGAATACAACAATACACTTCTAACTGCTTAATCCAGTTATCTAACTTTTCAGGATTCATTTCACCATCATAAATAGGTAACTCAAATTTTACATCAAGTTTCAAAAGATATGTTTTCTTAGGTTTCTTTTTTGTTTCATATTCTGCACTGGAAGAAGAAGAAGAAGAAGATGATGATGGAGATGACGGAGGCAGGGTGGAGAGAAGGTAGTAAGCATGTGACTGTCATGGTCTAACCATAGGTTGCCACCTCCACAGTCATCCTCCGGTGGTTTCGGCTAACAACGCTTTGACATTTTTGCATATGACCACATTACCTTTGACTGTTGCGGCTTTCCTTGGTGGTTCCAACATGGTGACATAACATTCGGTGGTTCTAGTTCACATGTCATGGTTGATGTCATGGTCCTGCTGTGGTCAGACTCCTAGCACTAACCTTGATGACTTACATACTGACTCCGCTCACATGTCAACTAATTGACGCAGCTAGGGTTAGGCCTAATGTGGTTAACTCCAAGCACTAACCCCAATTGTTGATCACATGCTAACTACCATAGTCATCTCCCTGCGTGGCCAAGACCCTTAGTCTAGGATTGTGTTAATATATTTGCAATGTTTTGTAATGTAATTTTGAATAGGTCGAGAGTTAATACATAGGTGTTATGTGTTTTTTTATGTCATAACTGTGTAATGTAATGAGGTTCGATAGGTATAGGTTTAGGTTTAGGTCTTTTAATGTATTAAAATGTAGGTTTAATACATATTTTAATGTATTGAGGTAATGCATTGGGTTATGGTTTAGAATTAGGGTTAATGTATTAGGGTTTGAAGCTTAGTTTTTTCTAAAATAAACCATTTACCACTTAATGTCACAAAGCGACATTAGAAACATCGTATGATGACAACTTGTCGACAACCCAAATCATGTGAGGTGGATGACAAACATATGTCGACACAAAAACTCTGCAAGGCGAATGATCAACCCACATCAAAAATCATATCTTGGCAAAGTTGACGATAACCTCATGTCGAAAACTAGGTGAAAAACCATATCAACCGTAGAGATTACTTGAACAACTTGGACCATAAACAACTATGTCGAAACTGAACAACACTAGACTGAATGCTGTCAACGACACTGGACCTATGTAACTGATATGACAAGATCCTCCTCGATCAATGCAACAAAGCTCTCACACTATAATATGGATACTAGATCCAACCCCCTTTCCTCTCGGTGTGATTATATAGGCTCATTCTATCCTCCCGGAGTATGTATATAGGCACCTAGGGGCTTGAGAATTTAGGAAACTTCTATAATAATAGACCCCAAGTCAACTCATACACAAGTGGGTCAAGTTAATCTCCTTGGAAATGGAAAAATCTAGAAATTGTTTTCATAATTATGAGTTTTTTCTCAATTTTCTCAATTATTAAATTATTGTTATATCATAATTATAAAATTATGACAAAATATTTATGAGAGAATACTCAATTATGTAATTCGGCCTATTTAACATGGAATAAATCCCACAAAATTATAAGAAAAAATGAAAGGGGATGCATTCTAACCAACAACCGAGGTAACTTAAACTTGGTTCTCTCTCACTATAATGGAGAGGAAAATAGGGTTATAGCAGATGCCCCCTCATGCATGAGGTCAAAAGAGACATTGATAGTTGAAATGCGTTACAACAAAAGTCAAATCTCAAAATGGGAGGAAGGGACCAAGACTGCAAAGCTACATTAGAGGAACTCAAGTGCTAAAGTCTCAACTTCGTTGATAACATCCCTATGGATAGCATAGCCATGACTTAGTCATAAAGAGAAATCGAACGTGGCCTCCAAGCATACAATGCAAATCCATGGCATGAAATGATAATACATGGCCACAAACAATACATATTGTATCTATGTGGCTATGGGGGACATCAAAAAAACTGTAGCCACCAGCAAATATAAAGTAGATCTATGTCACAGTATACATTAGTAGGACTAAAGTGTTGGCATTATGATTCTGGTATGGCTCTATGATATAGGTGTTGTACTTGATGGCAACTCACTCAAGTGGCAATGGTCTGTTCAGGCTCTCAAAACGATGGAAATTAAAGAGGCTTGCAGGTGAATGGTTCAAAAGGTGCGGACCCGCAGGTTCACCGTGCAGGACGTGCGGTCATACCCACAGGTTACCTGTTCAGTAGGTGCGGAACCCCAGTTCACTCAGTTCAAGGCAGTGAAGTGCGCTCACGTGGGGTTTCTTATGTTTGGCCCGTGGTATTTAGCCCGCCTTTTCTGATGCTATGGTTTTGGCCCGTGGTATAGGATCTATTTTAGCCCCGATTTGGATCCCTTGTATTGGTTATTGATGGTTTTGTCCCATGGTGTGAATAAGGGCTTATCTATAAATAGGGAAGGAGATCACTTGGCTGAGGTATCTTTTCATTGAATATCTTAAGGTCTGAAATATTGGGTTGTCAATGTAAAATGCTTGATCTAAATAAAAGTAATTTTGAAGGTAAATCTATGAAGCCGTGATCTCTCGGGCACATAATCAGATCTGTGGATCTGACTGACTCTGGCACATTGGTGTACTGAAAATTTGGCCCTAATCAGAAGTCCACAGGCGATCCGAAGGTGCAGTGCGTTGGTATGCAGCGTAGTCAAAGGTGCAGTGCGTGGGTACGCAACGCAGTCAAAGGCGCAGTGCGTGGTACATAGTACAGGAGAAGGCACAGTGCAGGGCTCACGTAGCACAAACAAGCGTGAAGTACGAGGTACGCATGCGAGAAGAAGGCACAGTGCGGGTCTACGCAGAAAGTCGGAAGTGGAGGTGCGGATCTAAAGAAAAATTCACAGAGCGGAAAAACAACCAGTGCGGAACTGCGCAGTTCTTTCTCAGAAGATCTGCGGATATTCGCAGGCCCCTCTTGGTGAAATTGTGGTCTTATATTGAAACAATTGTTGATTGTCTTTTATCTATTGGAGCAAAGTTCTGGGTTTAGATTTCTGGTATTCCTTTCTGTTTACAGCATTCTGAAGAGTGGGTGATTCATTGGTTTATTGTATAAGGAGATTGGGTGATTTTCATGTACTTGATGATTATTTGATGTTCATGGATCCAGTTTGAAAATTAATGAAACGTGGTCCCTAAAGAAGTAAATGAGAAAAGGGGGTTATAGCTCCCTTCCAGGAGAGACTGGAAAATGAGAGAGAGTTGTAGCTCTCTGCAGGTTGTAGCCTGCGTACTGGTAAAGGACTGCACTAGTACAAGATCATTGTAAAAGGAGTTTCTAATTGAAAGAAGATAGAGACTTATTGCAGCAGGTGGTTTTCACCCACATTGGGTTTCCATCTTATATCTGGTGTTCTTTGGTGTGACTATCTGTTTTTCTTGTTCATGCTCATTATTTTATGGTACTAACATATACAAGTTAATGATTAATAAATTAATGAAGGCATATTGGAAAGAATTTGATAATACTGATTCACCCGCCCTCTCAGTATTATTTTCAACAATTGGTATCAGAGCCAGGTCCTTCTGAAGGAGCTTGATCGCTTGAAGGAAGATCCATCATCATGAGCAACTATGAGAGGGAAGCATCGATCAGACCACCGATTTTTGATGGGATAAACTTCGTATATTGGAAGGTAAGAGTTATTACCTATCTTCAATCTCTGGGTACAGAAGTCTGGGATATCATAGATACAGGGTATACTTTTCCATCAGCAACTCCTACAGATTCGGCTGAGAAGAAGAAATATGAAACAAATGCAAAGGCAGTCAATACTCTTCTAGGATGTCTATCTCAATTAGAATTCGTGAAGGTTATGCAGTTTAAATCCGCAAAGGAAATATGGGACAAGATTGTTTTGAGCTATGAAGGAGATGATCAGGTAAAACGATCAAAACTTCAAACCCTCAGGATTCAGTATGAAAATCTCAAGATGTATAATGATGAAAGTGTGGCTAATTATTTTCTTCGTGTAGATGAGATTGTTAATTGTATGAAAAACTTGGGTGAAGAAATAAAAGAGGTTGTTGTGGTTGAAAAGTTCTAAGATCTTTGTCCTCTAGATTTGAATCTAAAGTTTCTGCTATAGAAGAAAAGGAGAATCTACAACATCTTAAAATGTCACAACTGCATGGAATTCTAACTGCTTATGAAATGAGGAAAGGAGGTCCATCTAACAGGAGAGAAGTTTCCTTCAAGGCTTCAAGCAAAGGAGAGTACTATGAGTTAGGACATGGGTCAGAAGAAGAAGAAGAATCAAATTTTGTCAGAAATCTTCAATGGGGTACTGGACGGTTCAGAGGTAAGTTTCCCTTTAAATGCTTTGCTTGTGTAAGAGTAGGTCACTATGTTACCAAATGTCCTCATAAGGATAAGATCGACAAGGGAAAGGAACCTATTAGATGGAACAAGAAACATAATGCAAATAAGAAGAGCTACTACACTCATGAAGACAGTGATGGTCTATCAAATAGTGATGAAGATGAACGAGGTAAAGACTATAAACTTTTGATGGCCTTTGAAGATGATGATTACATGGATGCTATAGATGTGGATAGCTTTTATGAAGAGATTTCTAGACTCAAGACATGTATAGAAGAAAAGAATATGATCATTGATACTCTACAATTTCAAATTGATGAAAAAGAAAAATTTCTTGAAAAGTTAGAAAGTGAAATAGTTGGCCTTAGAAAAGAAATTGAGAAAACAAAGGCTATTAATCTTAAATTTGTCAAAGGATCTGAAACTCTGGATGAGATCATCAATGTAAAACATTCTCCGCTAAACAAGACAAGTCTGGGGTATAATGGAGAAACATCTCAAGCATCGACCTCAAAGAGTTATCTTGATGCAGCAAGAAGGAATGAGCAAAAGCACAATGGATATCACCAGGTAAAGCAAGGACGAATTACATCAAGAACAAACAAAGACTATCAGTTAAACTAGGGGCAATCTGTCTTAAGGGTGAACAAAAGCTACAATCAGCCATAGGTAAAATCTTCTCAATTTGCTTCAAGAATGGAAGACAATAGAAATTACAATCATTTGGCCGGTAGATTCGATAACCGTAGAAGCTTCTTTAATGGACAATGTTTCTCTTGCCATAACTTTGGTCAGAAAGCAGCTCAATGTGTTGCATATAAAACAATCATGACTAGAGAAGCTCAAAAACAAAGAAGTATGACTGGGATTACAAAAAGGACCTATAACAATTTCTCGGCTCTTGAAAATGAAGTTGAATGTTCTATTTGCAATAACTTTGGTCATGAAGATTCTGAATGCAGGAGCAGGTTTCAGCAGACAAAGGAACAACCCTCAAACACCAAAACATGGAGAATAAAGGAACCACAAACAGAAAGATGTGGGATAGCCTTTTATGCAGAGGGACAGGAAAATCTATGGTACATCGACAGTGGATGTCCAAAGCATATGATAGGTGATAAAGACAAACTTGAATCATATTCTGCTTTAGAAAAGGGAAAGAAAGTTTCTTTTGGAAATGATATGCTTGCAGCTATAAAAGGAAAAGGCACTGCTCAGTTAAAGGAAAAGGTCAAAGCTGGAAATGTTTTGTATGTTGATGGATTGAAGCATAATCTTCTGAGTGTCAACCAGATGTGTGATCAAGGAACTGAGGTAATATTTAGATCAAATGGATGTCGGGTTCATGATCTTGATACAAGTGAAATACTGATCAAAGGTAGAAGAACTCCAAATAATCTATACGTATTTGAAGAAGGACAACAACAACATTATTTAAGCAAGGATGATGAACATTGGTTATGGCACCGGAGGTTGGGGCATCTAAGCTTTTCACAAATAAGAAAAGCGTGCAAATACCAGCCAGTTCATGGTCTTCCAGATATCAAAATTCCAGACAACACCATATGCAAATCATGTCAGTTTGGAAAGAAAACCAGAACTAACTTTCCGAAAAAGGAAGGATCAGCTAGCATGCCACTTGAGCTAGTCCATACAGATGTTTGTGGTCCTTTTAGAAAAAGGACACCTCGAGAAGAAGAATACTTGATATTATTCATTGATGATTTCTCCAGGTTTGTTTGGTTAGGACTTATGAAACACAAAGACGAAGCATTCGAAAAATTCAAATCTTTCAAAGCCTTGGTTGAAAATGAATTAGGTTACAAAATTAAGTGCCTCAGGTCCGACAGATGTGGAGAGTTTACCTCAAATGAATTTTTTGATTTCTGTGAAGAACATGGGATAAGAAGGGAATTCTCTACAGCTAGAACTCCTCAGCAAAACGGAGTTGTGGAAAGAATGAACAGAACAGTCCAACAAATGGCTCGTGCTATGCTTGATGAGTCTGGAACTCCCGCAACTTTCTGGGGTGAAGCTGCATATGCTGCGGTTGTTATTCTCAACAAAACAAATGTCCGGGTGAACAACACTCAAACTCCTCATGAGCTATGGTATGGTGAGACTCCTTCGGTAAAGCACTTCAAAATCTTTGGGAGCAAGTGCTATATTAAGAATATTGATGAGCAACTTGGCAAACTTGAACCTAGAGCAGATGAAGGCATTCTTCTTGGTTATTCTCCACACAGCAAAGCATACAAGTGCTACAATAAAAGACTTGGAAGAATTGTTGACAACATTGATGTAGTGGTAGATGAGAAGGGATACATTCCTAGGCAAGTAAATCATGAAGATATTGAAGAAAATGAAGACTACCCTTAAAGACAGAATGATGAAGAAGAAGATGAATCTCAAGAAGAACCAGAGGAGTAAATAAGGATAGAAGAGAAGACACTATCCAGATATGTTCAGAAGAATCATCCAGAATCATAGATTTTGGGGCAGAAAGAAGTAGGTGTACAAACAAGAAGAACAGTTGCAGAAGCTTCAAGCTATTTGGCACTACTCTCTTCCACTGAACCACAAGGTGTGAAAGAGGCATGCAAAGATGAATGTTGGGTCAAAGCAATGGATGAAGAACTTGAGCAGATCAAAAATAACGACACTTGGGAGTTGGTTCCTAGACCAAAGGATAAGAATGTTATAGGGACAAAATGGGTCTTCAAAAATAAGTTGAATGAAAATGGGGAAGTAATTAGAAATAAGGCCAGACTTGTTTGTAAAGGGTATGCACAGCAAGAAGGAATAGATTTTGAAGAAACTTTTGCTCCTGTTGCAAGACTTGAGGCCATCCGAATGTTCCTTGCGCTCTTAAGATTGCAAAAGTTTAAAGTATTTCAATTGGACGTGAAATCAGCCTTTCTGAATGGAGACTTAGAAGAAGAAGTATACATTAAGCAGCCAGATGGTTTCATTCTTGGAAATGATCCAAATCTTGTATGCAGAATGAAAAAGGCCCTCTATGGTCTTAAACAAGCTCCAAGGGCTTGGTAGTATCGTTTGGACAAATATATTCATCAACAAGGTTTTTCAAAAGGATCAGTGGATAGCAATATTTATATAAAAATTGAAAATGACAAATTGCTAATACTTGGTGTGTATGTAGATGACATTATCTTTGGCAGCAATGAAGAAGCTACGAGTCAAAGGTTTTCCTTGGTGATGCAGAAAGAATTCAAAATGTCCTTGCTTGGAGAACTGACATACTTTCTTGGATTGCAAATCCAACAAAATGAAGTAGGGATCTTCTTGTCTCAAACCAAGTATCTCAAGAAGATTTTGAAGAAATATGGCATGGAAGATGAAAAACCAGTATGTACACCCATGGTAACAGGATGCAACCTCAGTGCAAATGACGAATCAACAGTATTGCATCAACCAACCTAGAGATGTATGATTGGAAGTCTACTTTATTTGACAGGTACCAGACCATACATCATGCATGTAGTGGGAATAGTTGGAAGATTTCAGGAAAATCCAAAGGAAACTCATCTTCAGGCAGTGAAGAGAATTTTCAAATATCTTCAAGGGACTCAAAATTATGGCTTATGGTATCCTAGAGATACAGATCTCACACTTCATGCCTATACAGATGCAGATTGGGCCGGAAGTGTGGATGACATGAAGAGCACAAGTGGTGGTGCATTCGTTATGGGTTCCAGATTAGTATCTTGGTTCAACAAGAAACAGAGTTCGATTGCCTTGTCTACAGCTAAAGCAGAATATGTTGCTGCTGCATCTTGCTGCACTCAACTTCTTTGGATGATGCAGACCTTGCAGGATTTCCAAATCACTTGTACGCCACCTATCTCCATCTTATGTGATAATCCAAGTGCAATCAACATTTCAAAGAACCCAGTTATGCATTCAAAGACCAAGCACATACCGATCAAGTATCATTTTCTCCGAGAACAAGTTCTTGAACAAAAGGTCAAGTTGGAGTATGTTCCCTCTAAGGAACAAGTTGCTGATATACTCACTAAACCACTTCCCAGGGAGACCTTTGAATACCTCAGGCAAAAGATGGGGGTTGTTGATGCATCATCCTGTTGTTAAATCACCTCTGTTGGTTGTACGCGAGGTCTATACATGGTATACGCGTACATTTTTTGGTTAATGGATTGATTACAGATCAATGGCACAGGTTCAGGGGGAGCACATATAATGCATTGTTGGCATTATGAGAGCACAAAAGGAGATCATGGATGCTGATCCAAAACATGGCTGCAATATGTCTCTATCTCTTTCATGATTGTTTATGGTGTTTGGTGGATTCTGTTTCCTCTTTGCAGATCTGGTTTATAGTCAGGGGTAGCATGTTCTTAGGGGGACCATGACCCTTTGCCCTTGATGTCAAAGGGGGAGAATGACGTTGAGGATCTTGAGGTTGCCATCAAGTCCAAAGGGGGAGATTTTTGGCATTATGATTCTGCTATGGCTCTATGATACAAGTGTTGTACTTGATGGCAACTCACTCAAGTGTTCAGGCTCTCAAAATGATGGAAATTAAGAGACTCACAGGTGAATGGTTCAAAAGGTGCGGACCTGCAGATTACCCATACAGGAGGTGCAGTCAAACCCCAGGTTACCCGTTCAGTAGGTGCAGACCCCAGTGCACACACTTCAAGGCAGTAAAGCGCGCTCATGTGGGGTTTTCTTATATTTGGCTCGTGGTATTTAGCCCGTCGTTCTTGATTCTATGGTCTTGCTTTATATTATTATTATTGAGCCCCTTGTATTGGTTATCTATGGTATTGATCCATGTTTTTAGGAAAAGCTTGCCTATATAAAGCAAAGGAGATCACTTGGCTAAGTGTCTCTTGCAAATTGAATATCTTAAGATCGAAAATATTGGGTTATTGTTTCAAAGGCTTGATCTATATAAAAGTGAAGAAAAAGGTGAATCTATGAAGCGTGATCTCTTGAGCGCATGATCAGATCTGAGCATCTGACTATCGGTGGCACACTGGGGGACTGCCATTTCAGCCCTAATTAGAGGTACGCGGGTCATTAACGGTGCAAGTGTGTGGGTACGCGGAGAAGAAGAAGGAGAAGTGCATGGGTAAGCAGAGCAGAAGAAGGCACAGTGCGTGGGTACGCAGGGAGACCAAGGTTCAGGTGCCTAGGCACAGGGAAAGTACGCGGTGCTTCAGAAGCCGCAGGTGCGTAGGTACGTGGCGCAATAGCATCTGTGGGTGCGTGGCTACAGTAGCAGTACGCGACGCGATAGTATCTGTGGGTGCGTGTCTGCAGTAACAATATGCAGCGTGATTGAAGAAACAGTGCGTAGGTACGCGGTGTGGCAGAAGGGTCTCTGTGGGTATACGCAGGGAAGCAGAAAGAGAAGTGCGTACGCACACAGACAAGAGAAAGAAAAACTGCGTATCTGTCTTAAGATCTTTTGTTGGCTGAATTTTTCTGTTGATAAAGTGTTCTGGGTTTAGTTTATTGTTACTATTGATATGGTTACTACAGTTGACTGGGTGATTTACTTGTACTTGATGATCTCTTGATGTTTATGGATCTAGTTTGAAAATTTATGAAAAGTGGTCCTTGAGAGAAAAGAAGTAGGGGGTTGTAGCTCCCTTCCAGGAGAGACTGGAAAACGAGAGAGAGTTGCAACTCTCTGCAGGTTGCAGCCTGCGTACTGGTAAAGGACTGTACCAGTACAAAACCTTTGTAAAAGGAAGCTTCTAATTTGAACGAAGATAGAGACATATTGCAGCAGGTGGTTTTCACCCACATTGGGTTTCCACCTTACATCTGGTGTTCTTTGGTGTGACTATCTGTTTTCCTTGTTCATGCTCATTATTTTATGGTACTGACATGCAAAAATAATTCAAAGTGTAATTAAGGAAGATTTATTAAAATAACTTGATAATACTGATTCACCCCCCCTCTCAGTATTATTTCCAACAGAACCTAACTATTAGCTATGTGTGAACTGGGGAATGAAAGCTGGTATACGAGCTTGACCACTTTGCCTTCATGCGGAAAACACATCACTCGAAAGAGTGAGGAAACAATAGCTCCCATGCTATAAATGTAGTCACGCCCAAGGAGTAGATTGTAATCTAAAGGTCCTTGGACTACCATTATGTTCAGGTAAATGGTTTTCCTTCTTAAAGTTATAGGCAAACTTGGAAGGATCCCTAACAGTCAACTGGTTCCTTTGTTCAAGCCTGTTACATTTCGAATCTTAGGCAGAAGTGATGGCGAACCAAGCACTTTCCAAGTAGTTGAGGAAAGGATACTCGTAGAAGCCCGTTCATCTATGATAGTACCAAACATGACCATTCTGTAAGCTTGTACTATGATTCAAAATGGTACATTAGATGGTAGACAGGGTCTACCTAGCAGAGTCCAATCGAAGGAAACAACTAGGTTGATTGGAGGAGGGACCGAATAAATGGTTGAGTAAATCTTTGATGAACCTCCTTCCTGCAGTAAAGGAATGGGTAGATTGCCCCCATGTTCATCGGATTCTGTGTTGAAGAAAAGAATTTGAACGGTGTCATTCTCATTCTCTTTGATGATTGTATCATCTCAAGGTAGACCTTCTGAAGACAAGACTGGGTCAACTGCCATCTTGACCTATTGACTTTGGTCCGGTGTGGACTCAGAGGGTTTATCTTCGATGATAGATGCTTCGACTAACCACAAAGGCATGTGAGTCAGATTTTCAACTAGTGATGGACTCGGCAAGAGTTTCTTGTATCCAGGAGGAAGCCATAGCAGTGAAGCAGGATGGTTATCCAAGACTCTTTTAGCTTCACATAGGAAGGGACAACGACGGATGGCAAGATCGCCTTCACACAGTCTACAAGGAAATTTATCTATTCCTTTTTGTCCAGTGACTTCATTTTCACTATTTGATGGTGTACTTTCAACATGATTGTCAGAGGTTGAGGATACCGGATTGTGCAAGCGGGGAGACTAGTCCCTTAAGATCTGAGGGATGCAAGGGCAATCTCAATGATAGTGGTCTCCCTTGCAAATGACACATGGAGATTTAGGTTTAGATGGTGTTGTGTTTGGATTTTCACCAGATGATGCATGGTTGCCCCCTTTTGCATTGGCTTCTTCTTCATCTTCTCCTTCCCTTTCTTCTCCTTCTCAGTTACTTGGTTTTTAGTTTTACTAGCTTCGCTAAGCGAAGAGGAAGAAGGAGAGGGAGAAACAAATGAAGTAGAAGGATGGGGTAACTCTAGTATCATCCAGTTGCTGATTTTATTTCTCAGGAATCATGGTGCTTTGAATGACAGAGGTCGAGAAAATCCATACTGGTAGGCTAATTGTTAGTCTTGGAAGAGACAATGTGGCCATATGAGGTACACCAATATCTCCCCAAGAGGAGAAGGGACTAGGGTTCCCCCCAAGGGGAAATCCTTGGTTGGTGGACTCCATTTTCTCAACCTAAGACCAACGAGGGAACAATGATGTTATTCCGGTTAAAATAAATTTTATGATGCTTTGACACAACTTGTTGTTTAAATTTTTAAGAGCCGAGAAAAAGCTAAAGATGACTCTAGTCGCCTTCAATTTTTAATGAGCCTGAAGTGACAAGTGCTCAGCTGGACCTTTTCTTTTAAGGAGTCTGAAAAGGAACGAAACTGACTACTCTGGAAATCTAGACAGAGGGATTACCAAACCAATCACAAAACTGCAGAATACTTTTTACGGTACGACAATCAATCTTCCTGAATGCTGTGTTCAATGCATTGTGATCGATAGGAGTGGCAGACACGTCTCCCTAAGGATAAAGGATATAGCCTCTTGTGGTCTCCAAATATATACTCGATGGTACATGGGAGCACAAGTCCGTATTGGCACTTGTCGTCTCAAAGAGGAGGAATCACCTAACCTACGATGAAAATGATAGTTACCAGGCTTTACGACACCGGAATACGTCTCTAGCCTAAACTTCTAAATGTTGTGCATTAGGTTCCAAAGCATTATTATGTTCATTGAAATTTATTTTACAGTTGATCTTTCTTAAGAAGTTTACCTTTAACGTTCACCGTGTGATGTAGATATACAATTCCTAAATATGCAATCTAAGATGATAAAGAGTTGTTTATTTTTCTTTTTGCAATGAATATCCTAGCTACTAAGGAAAGGGAAGCGAAATCCTTTCAACATAGAGCAGAGAGCACACACTAAGATGCACTGTCCTAAATCAGTTTCCACAAGTAGTCTAAATGCAAATGCACATGCATGTATGTTTTTTCCACTTTCTTAATGTGTGAATGACAAAATGAATGCTAAGTATAGATCTGAACTATTTTTCTTTCAAAGGGAATGTACTGACAATTTTTTCTTCAAAAACTGAAAGGAATGCTAAGACGACACTTTGCGATTTCGAATTCAAAAAATGAAAGGAAGACTAAGACGACACTTTGCGATTTTGAATTTAAAAAATGAAAGGAAGACCACTTTGTGATTTCAAATTCAAAAAATGAAAGGAAGGCTAAGACGACACTTTGCGATTTCGAATTTGAAAAATGAAAGGAAGACTAAGAGTGACACTTTCAATTTCGAATTTAAAATTGCTTTTGACACTTGAAATACTATTAATTCAAACCAAATACAATGGAAAAAGTTTAATCAAATATTAAAAGAGGAAGATTCTTTTCTTTGACTGAAAACAAGACTTGCGACACTTTCAAATCAAAATACGATAGTTCGATTAAGGTATTGTTTGCAAAGGAGAATTGTAAATGGCAAAAAATGCATAAAAAAATTCACAATTATTTATACAATGGAGGCTGGATAATGCAAAGGAAGGGAGTTTCAACAGTTGTATACTAATCGCAGACAACAAAACTACTAAATAAAGCTGAAGACGATGACGAGAAAACCAAAATCTGGAGGCAGAAACAGTCTTACCTAATCATCGCACCTGTAACACAAGGAAACATGGATGCATATCACTTGCACCACACGAGAGGTGTGATGCATCTAGACTGCCAATGAGAAATGGTGTGATGGTCCAGGGACGAGACTGGGCTTGGTTTTTGCTCATAGTTTGCAGCTTAGTTCAGGGATTCAAGCTGAGCTAATGATAGGCAGTAAACACAAAGAATAGGGGCTGATCTAATGAGGTTACTTGAGCTACCACCGAGGCACTTAGGATGTTTGCAAGTCATATGTTTAGTTTATAAACTAAGCCAGAGATTGACTGAAGCAACGTTGATCTACTTTGTAGTTGCATAGCAGAAGCAGTTCGAAGGCTAGATGGCTTAAATTCAGGCTCCGCCTATAGTTTATAAAGCAAACAAATAGAAACAAGAAAACAAGCTATCCGCTCCCCAGTGGAATCACCATTTTGTTATAGGGAAAACTAGTGTCCATTCAGAGCTGCTAGTCCCACTAAGATAGGTAGCTATCTTAGAAAAAAACAAACTAAAGTCACTTGAGTTTTCCTTTATGAAAAATAGATGAGAGAGAAGCAGAGAGTACCAACCTCAATCTTTAACTTGGCTCCTTGCTCGTTTCCTCTCCCCTTTGACAGATCTCTGCCACTCCTTCCTTACTTGTCCCGCTTCAAAGAACACCTGTAGAGTCAAAGCATCATAATACCATCAAAGCATAGAGATCTATAACCATAAACAATATAGGATCAGATATATATTAACCATACAAATGCATATATCAGTACAAGATTCAGAGATATACAAGAATATGGAGGAAAACTCAAATAGCTTTATTGATAGAAGTAGTAGAAGAGAGGATTACAACCCGTTGATCTGACCTAGAGCCATCCTCCCAGCATGAAAGCCCTTTCCACCTCATGAAAAGCTAGATCACCCAACACTATGATTTTCCACAGAGAAACCAACAACACTTCCTTACAAGATACAAAATTCTAGTCTCTGGATCTCTACGATGAGGGATCCATATATAGATGTTTGCAGGAGGGTGAGTCAGCTTCTGGGTTTTCGATTAGTGTCATTTCTCTGATAGTTCTTGGTTCTACTTGGAGATTTCATGATCTCTCACTCATCCCTGGGAAAATTCAGAGAGGCAAGTGTTAAATGGGCAATTTCTAGAAGATTCTCTGGGTTTCCACCTAGTCAATTGCCTCTGCTATTTGTCTGCTCTCGCTCATTGCACCCTACAAAAGGGAATTTCAGTATGCATTGTACTTTTTGCATGTAGTAGGTGAGATGCATCACACCCTTAGCACTAAGCAGTCTGTATGGTCCAGTTTTGACCAGTTCTAAGTAGTTGTTTAGGGAGAACTTCTGGGAGATGATGTAATCAGCTGGCCTTGTTCCTTTAGGGTGTGTAACAACACTTTTAGGGGCTTAGAAGCCCTTGGTTTATGGACATATGAGATTAGGGGTTGCAGTGCCCAAATATGTCTATAACAATTATGAAGGAGGATTTGAACGTGGAGACATTGATGGAATTTTCACTGCAATGAAATCAAACTATTTAGCATGGGTCTAAGGATTTGTTAATTTATTAGTTGGTGTCGATGTGCCCCCTCTTTCAAAGGAATTCTGTAGAAAAATGATGAATATGAAGCCAAAATTCATACTGGTGGTTGTCAAAATGATCTTCCAAAGTCATGTGAGAAACATGTTATGCAATGTGAAGACCCATGTAGTATTATGTAGACTAAAAAGGATAGTTGTTCCATCGAGCATGCCATATTACATGGAGGGCAACCTTGCAGGAGAGAAGAATTCAGAGCACATGCTTGACACAGATGACCATATTTTGCAGCTAATTTCATCGACTATGTTCACAAAGTTGTTTATGAATCTCCTTGCAGGGTCTTTGTTGAAGATAGTGGAGAATATCCTAGAATAGTTAGAGTTGGTTCACGTGGCCTCAGGATAAGAATTAGTTTCTATTTCTTAGGAAGTTGTTCTAACTTCCCTGAAACCATGTATTCTATTTAATGTGTAATGTTAATTAATAATGTGGAGCATTCTTCAGATCCAGACTCTCCTGGTTCAGACTCGCTTTCATAGAGCTGACCAGTGGGTCTTATTTCTTAATACAAACATTGCCATTTTTATCATGGTATTAGAGCGTCAGGGCTGAGGAATATGTATGCTGGCTAGTGGGTGGTTCTTTGAACTGAAATTGTTGCATGTTTTGAGTGGATAGCCATGACGATACACTGAAAATTGGTGTATTTCTATGCCAGTCTCGGAAATTGGGCATATTTCTACGACTAGTCTCAAAAAATTGGTGTATTTTTGTGACTAGTCTCTGATATTGGGCTTATATCTTCGACGATTGTGTAAATCACAGAAATTTCAAAGGGAGCCAAGAAAAAGGTTGTAGCTGTCAGAGAAGCTGAGTGGGGAAGTTAAGAAAAAGGTTGTAGCTAACAATAGGAGGTTGTCTAGAGGTTGAGAAGAAAGCCACGGTGATCTGCATGTGTGTTGGGAGATCAAACAACAGCCATATGTCTTTCTCACAGTTCTGGGGTAAATTTAACATTTTTCAATTGTCGAATTTTTTTTCTCTAAATCGCCAAGATGAATAACAATATATTTGAAGCATGAATGAATGAGCACAACATGCTCGATGGTTCCAATTATGCAAATTGGAAGTTTAAGATGTAGACTCTACTAGAAGCACAGAGTGCTTGGATGATTATGAATGGGGATGAGCTGAGGCCCGCGGCTGGATCAACATCACTCCCAGATGGGGAGAAATGAGAAAGAAGAGCAAGGAAAATGTTAAAGATGTCAGTGAAAGACTGTATTATACTGCATATCAGAGAAGGTACGTAGCTAACAAGATCTGGGGAACTCTAAAGGAATTGTAGGAGATCAGAAATTCAAAACATCTTTTGTTCCTCAAGAGTAAGATCCTGTCCATGAGGATGGAGGAGAATGAAATGATTGCTTCATTCATAGCAAGGATAAAGGATCTCAAAACCAAATTATCAAATATTGGTCATACAATGGATGATACAGATGTTGTGACCATTACAATGAATGGTGTCATTGATGATTATCAGATGTTCATCACTGGCATCAATGCGAGAAAAATGATCACCCGTTTTGAAGAGCTGACAGGTATACTAATGTAGGAAGAAGAGAGGAGACCGACTCTGAAGCCCCAGAGTGTCAATATTCCATTGGTGGTGAGGAAGAACTTCTACAAAGGGAAAGGAGGTCCACAACAACAAAGCATAGCAAGTTCACATAAATGGCCAAATCTGACCCAAGGTATACACCCGAATAAAATCTACTTTGAAACTGAATGTTTTTATTCTTGAAAATTGGGTCATATTGCCAGGGAATGTAGGAAAAAGAAGTATAATAAACAACAACAGAAGCCAAAGAGACATGTAGGTCATCTTGCGAATGGTGATGAGGTGTAGAATTTGAGGTTGTTCATGGCAGATCTTGATGAAAATGTTGATGCAGACATTTGGTATGTAGATTTAGGAGTGTCAACACACATGATAGGGAAGAAGCACTAGGTGGAGGATTTTAAAGAGATCAATGAAGGCGCATAGATTTACCTAGGTGATGACAAATGTCATCAAATCGAAGGATGTGGGAAATTTTATGTCATTCTAGTTGATGGTAATATTAAACAAATTTACAATGTAATGTATGTGCCTAGCATAAAAAAGAACTTGATCTTTGTATCAATGATTATAGATCAAGATTTCAATGTTGAATTTTTAAAATCTAACCGTTACATTAAGGATCTGCTAGATGGAATGAAGACAATTGCTACAGGAATCCAAACAGGAGGACTGTACAAGTTAGATGTGAGACCTATACTAGTTCGAGCATTGACAGCAGCGAGCCTGACTACAGAGGAACTTTGGCATCAGAGATTCGGCCACATCAATTACAATGATTTGTTTTTACTACAGAGGAAATAAATGGTAAGATATCTTCCTATGCTAAAGCAAGTACATAATGATTGCGAGGCTTACACTTTAGGAAAAATGGATAGAGAAGAATTCTTGTTAGAGTAGAAAAGAAACAGAGAGAGAAACTGGAGTTAGTGCACATAGACCTTTGTAGTCCCATGCAAAGAAAATCATTAGGAGGTGCAGTCTATTTCCTACTGTTTATTGATGACAGTACGAAGTTTTATTGGGTGTATTTATTAAGTAAGAAGATTCATACATTTGAATACTTTAAGCAGTTTAAAAATATGATTGAAAGACAAATAGGGAAACAGATAAAAATTCCCCATTATGATCAGGAGGAGAATATAGGAAAGATGAGCTGATCAGATATTGTAAATATCATTAAATTTTGGAGCAACTTACAGCTCCCCATACTCCACAGAAGAGTGGAGTAACCAAAAGGGAGAACAGAACTCTGGTGGAATGTGCGAGAAGTATGCTGAAAGGTAAGAGTCTTTCAAATGGTTTTTGGGCTGAAGTAGTGAGTACTATGGTTTGTTTAGGAAATAGGAGTCCTACAAGAAGTCTTGAGTTTAAAACTCCTTTTGAAGCTTTATATGGATATAAGCCTACTGTAAAACACTTAAGAATATTTGGATGTAAATCATTTGGAAGATAGAAAGAAACTAGACTCAAAAGCCATCATATACACTTTTATAGGGTATTGTTCGTCATATAAAGCATACAGATTATTTAATCCCTCTAGTCACAAGATATTTGTTAGTAGAGATGTTAAATTCCATGAGTATGATGGTGAAGAAACTGATGAGCACTATGATGGATGGCACATTCTGTACTTTGAAGAAGAAGATGAAGAGAACAATCAGGGTCAGCAACAAACAAAGGTAGAGGATGAACAACAATAGCAACAACAGCAACAACAACATCGTCAACAACAACAACATGAAGAAATAAGGTTTGAAACCACTACCCCACCACTCAGGATATCAAGTAGAAAGGCTCAAATTCCTGCAAGATATAGGGAAAATGCATTTATAACTAGTGTGGTGAATGTTGTTGAACCATCTAGTTATAAAGAAGCAAATGAAAGTAATGAATGGAAAATAGCCATGGAACAAGAATATGATTCAATAATTAGAAATAACACTTGGGAATTGTTAGATCTCCCTAGAGGAAAACAGGTCATAGGTTGTAATGGTTATATAAACCAAAAATCAATGCAGATGGAACTATATAAAAATTGAAAGCTAGGTTGGTTGCAAAGGAGTATACACAAAAAGAAGGGATAGATTATGAAGAAACCTTCGCCCTTGTAGCTAAATTGAACACCATCAAAATTTTAATTTCTTTAGCTACTAAGAAACATTGGATGATGCACCAACTAGATGTAAAGTCTGCATTTCTGAATGGACAGCTGAAAGAAAAGGTTTATTTAGAGCAACCAGAAGGGTTTATCCAGAAGGGAAAAAAACATTTAGTATGTAGGTTGAAGAAAGCACTCTATGGACTAAAACAAGGTCCCAAGTCATGGTATGAGAAAATTGATTCATTTTTTCTACAAGCTAGCTACAATATAAGTAAGAATGACCCTAATCTTTACACCATGAAAGATGAACAAGGGTGTGTAGTGCTGATTTCATTATATGTAGATGATTTGATAATTACAGGTGATGTTATATATCTAATTGATGAAATCAAGCAGTAGATGTCATAGATGTTTGAGATGAAACATCTCAGTGAACTTAGACATTGTTTATGTTTCGAGATCTAGAGAGATTCAGGTCAAACATTTCTGTCTCAAGCAAAGTATGTCAAAGGCCTGTTAGAGAAGTTTAGAATGGATCAGTGCAAGTCTGCACTGGTACCATTGCAGCAAAATATCAAATTGCAGTGTGAGGATGGCTCCAAAGCAGCGGATGCAACACTTTACAAACAACTGGTTGGGAGCTTGATCTACCTAACCACCACTAGACCTGATTTGGCTTATGTAGTCAACGTGTTAAGCCAATTTATTTCTAAGCCACTTGAAAGCCATTGGAATGCAACGAAGAATGTTTTGGGGTATTTACAAGGTATTGTAGATTATGGAATTATTTACAGTAACTCTTTTGATGTTAGATTGGCAGGATTTGTAGATTCAGATTGGGTAGAAAATGTAGACGATCGTAGATCTATAATAGGTTATGCATTTAGTCCTGGATCCACGATGATCACTTGGAGCAGCAGAAAGAAGAACATAGTCTCCTTGTCCTCAGCAAAAGCAGAGTATCAAGCCATGTGTGTAGCAATGTGCGAGGTGGTTTGGTTGCAGAGACTTCTCTAGGATGTTGGGGAAGAATAAACAGTCCTAACAACAATCAGATGTGACAATCAAAGTTCAATCATGCTGGCCAACAATCCAGTGTTTCACTAAAACACTAAACATATTAATACTCAATTCCATTTTGTTAGGGATAAAGTGCAATATAAAGAAATTCATCTGCAAATTTGTAATACATGTGATAATATTGTAATACATGTGATAATGTTGCAGGCATTTTCATTCAACCCCTTGGAAAAGTTAAGTTTCAAATGTTTAGGAAGATGTTAGGCATATATGTGAACCGATTCTCCATTAAGGGGGAGTGTTGAAGATAATGGAGAATATCCTAGAATAAATAGAGTTGGTTCAAGTAGCCTCGGGATGAGAATTAGTTTCTATTTCTTAGAAAGTTCTAACTTCCCTAAAACCATGTATTCTATTTAATGTATAATGTTGATGAACAATGTAGATCATTCTGCAGAGCCTGTTGATGAGCCTCAAAAATGGATAATTATATGGGCTCATTCAGCCTCCTAATTCGACTTAATCCACCATTCTCATTAGTTTATTGCATTTTTTTATTATAATTATGCTAATAAAGTGAATTGGGTTAGTCATTATGCCAACAAGTCTAATGAGTGCTTTGTGCAGTTTTTTGGTCAATTTTGAGACAAAATCAAAGGTTTTAATGAGCACTTGATAGCCAAATTTGTGGAAGAACAAGGAAGAGGATTTGTAGGAAAGTGTCCCCTTCATTTATGGGCCCTTACCTCAAATTCTCCACCATCGGATCACAGTTCAAGGGCCACCACATCAATTATCACAAGGGCAGCCGAGCAAGGGCTAGTAAAGTTGCTGTTAACTACAAGTTTTGGTAGCCGAGTTCCTAAATTTTAGGAAGGTTGTTGGGTCCTTAATTTGTATAAATAAGAGGGCTTAGCACCTCATTTGGGTTAGCCAGTAGTTAGCTAGTTGGCAGTTCGATTTTAGTAATTTTTCAGTCATTCTTTAGGCAGTAGGTTAGCTCTGCATTTCAACACATTTTCAAGTTTTTTCTTGTAGACAATTTTTGATGTAACTATTATTTCTTGAGAAATAAAGATGAATCCAGCTTTTCACCAGCTCTAATCTTTCTCATGAGGCTGTAGCTCTTGGGGTTGGGCCCAACCCAAGTGTCCAGTACCTCGTTTGTTTACCTTTATGTGTTTTTGCTGCATTCTTATAATAAAATCTGCTATTTAGATTTAAATCTTGTTTTATTATTTAGGTTTCTTTTGATGATTAAAAAGGATTTTCATATTCAGATTGATTTGATAGGTTAATAACAGAGAAATATTAAAAAAAAAGCTATCAATCACCTCTGATCTCACCTCTCCCTCAATGGGACCATGAGCTGGGACCAAGGTGTCCTTGCTACCACCAAAAACACTATTTTTGCTTCCTCATGCAATTTCTAGTGTTAGATTCTTAGTTGAAAAAGTTGGTACCAGTATTGATTTCATGCTCAGATCCATTCTTGCTTGTTTCCATAGTTGTTTTACATGATTTTCTACCAATAAACTTCTGTTCATCTTTCTTTGCTCATGTCTAGGTCAAATTAGGTTAAAACAGTTAGATCTTTGGTTTTCTTAGTATTTGTTGGTTAGTTTTGAAAAATCATGTGCAGAGCGCCTGTGAAACCTCCTCTCCTACCCTTACCCCATCAATGCAAGCTGCTTTGTCCTCCAACTTAGATTCTTGCCTTACATTTGCCACATTCCTTCGCTTTGCCCTAATTTCCATATTTTTGTGCGTCATTGCTCTACCCTCCTTGAGCAAATCCAACCATCCTCATCACTCCTCAGCTCTATCCACCAAGTCTTAGACCTCATCACACCCTTGTCTTGTGTCCATACCCATTTCATCACCTTTCTTCCTCCATCAACGATCTAAAATCCCTTTTTGGAACATCTTGTAGAAAATTATAGAACATCCTGTAGAACCTGTGCAGACTTCCTGTAGAATCTCATGAAAGCAATTTCTTGATATTCAAACTCTGTGAAACTCTCTGGAAGGGTGCGAGGGACCCCTTAGGCCCTCTTCTCACCTTCCCAACCTCTTGCAAGCGCCTCATCAATTCTATTCCTTACCTCATCTCTGCATAGTAAAAAAAAATAGTTAAAGCACATGCATGATAGTTCTGACAGCTTACTCAAAAATACAGAAAGATGTTTTCTTCAAATTTTACTGTAGAAGTAGCTTAGACACATGCATTTTACCTTCCTAGACATCAATGGCATTCCTTTATGTAGCTTTCATCATTTTTCTTACACCAGTAGGGTTAGTCGGTAAAACTAGGGTTTGCTAGGGTTTGCATTTCCTTTCCGCTTTCAATTTCTTTCTGCAAGTAGATTAGCCTCTTTTGAGTTAGCTTTTATCCATCAGTTAAAAATCTTCTTCTAAGAGCTCATAGAAGTTGGCTTAAGCTCCTCGCGGACTTGTGCCAGCTGATCAAGTGACAGTCACGGCTAAAGCTAGTACTTGTGCATACAACACCGTCACTTCCATGTTTGTTACGAACTACCAGATTGATAAAAGTAAAGAAGGGAGTCTCAGGAGTTGTAGAATTATTGTTGCAATACTGGGGCCCACCATCCTTTTTGGCACTGTTGCCGGGGAAGCGTTAGAGTATTGATGATTACTGTTTTTCTTCTATTTTCTACTACAACCTTCTGGTAAGTAGTTTATTTCAGCAAGCGTAGAGTAGATTGTTTCATTTCCATTCAACAATCTCATTTCCGCGAAAGTATATTAGACATTTCCTGCTTTCATAGATTAGCATTTCAATTCCACAATTTCATTTCTGCAAGCGTAGATTAGCATTTCAATTCCGCAATTTCAATTATGCAAGCATAGCCTAGCATTTCATTCCTGCAATTTCATTTTAGCAAAATAGTTTAGTTCTTTCCTGCTTTCATTTCAATTCCTCATTTTCATTTCAGCAAAATAGATTTTAGTTAGCTGCAGTTAAATATATTTCAGTTTTGCAGGTACAAGCAGAAAAAAAGAAAAAATCAACGAAAATGATTTCATTTCATGCCTTGTAGGAGTAGAGATAAGTCAGAAAAATGTTTGCACAACACCCCCACTGCTTCACACAGCCAACCTTCTCTCTTCTTTGATGGTTGTGATTAAGAATAACCCCTAGGTGGGCAGCAATAAGTATTTGAAGAACCTCTAGGGGAGAAGAAAAATAAAACATTCCTTTGGAGAAAATGGCTACAAGAAGAAATTTTTGGAGTAGTACCTTATCCAAAAACGAATTTTCAAATAAGATAAAAGATTTCAAGAGCGATATGAGGCAGTTTCTTACAATGCAACTGGATATCTTACAGATCCAAAGGAGGCAAGAGGAACCCAAGAGGGCTTTGGCCATCTTTTGTCCAAAGTGCACTAGAAAGCATCCTAGGAACGAATGTCCAATGCACTCCCTAGAAGTGCGTTTTGTCTGTGAAGAATACCATCCTACGAATCAGTGTCCTTCATTGCCTAGACTTAAAGCTACATATCAGAGAGCCAAAGGAGCCACTGAATCACTCTATTATATGAACCAAAGGAGGCCACATGGACCCGTACCCTACCAGTAGGGAATGCAAGGGACATCCCAAACCTATTACGACCTCTATCAAGCCACTTCCATGCCTTCTTGGGGTCCCCTGCTCATCCTTCCTGGTCCACACCCCCTCCTTGGTTGTATCCTCCTCAATACCATGCTTCTCCAGTTACTCATTCATTTCACTCTTATGTTTAGCCACAGCCTTAGTGGAATGCACCTCATCAGGGGTGGAGGCCCCAATACAACTCTCCTCCTACTCATTTGCCTCCACCACCTGCCCAACCACAACCCCATCCACACCCATCTCAAATATACACCCCGACTCAACTACCCATACCACCACTTCTAAACGCACACATTAGAATAGCTCAACCTAATTGCAAAACTGAGGCACAACATGTCCAAATGACTCCTCTTGAGCTCAATGATCTTCACCATAGCTTAGAAAGAGTATTGTGAAAAAGAGATTATCTTGAAAGCATTGAAGGACCACATCAAGCAAAATAAGATTCAAAAGAGGATATCAAAGAACCATGGACTACACTAGACGAAGAGAAGACATCAGAATCAAAGATCGAGAGATCTCCCTCATGGTTACCATCAAATCCTCCATGTATTCAATAAGAAAATCAACAAAAAGGAGAAGATGAGAAGGTCATGGTAGAAGGTGACATGAAGACTAATCCAGATCAACAAAAGGATCAAGGATATCAGAGCTATATTGAGATATGGTTCTAGATGGTTACTAAGTTGTAACAGTACTCTCTTCCTCAATTATGCTTGATTCCTTCAAAGTCAAATCATTTGGTCTCTGAAATCTGGATAGCTGCCAAAGCATGCAATTCAAGCCTCCACATCATTTTGTCTCTAATTTCGATGTGCACATAACTCTATTAGAAGTATTCTTATACTTGAAAATGATTTTGTTTTTCAAGTAGGGTGGGGTAGAAAAAAGAAAAAAGAAAAAAGAGAAAAATAAAAAATAAGAGAAAAATAAAAATCTAACATGAAAACCTTCTTGGAGGTGCCTCAGATTGGCTCATTGATTGAAAACCTCCATGAGGCAGTCAATGGGTTTGAAAGAAGAGAAAATAAAAAGAAAATAAGATCTCTGGATGAAAACCTCCCTTAGAGGCGCCCAGGGTAGGAAATTAGAGTGAAAACCTCCATGTGGCGCCCTAGTTGTTTATAAAAAAAGAAAAGAGAAAAAGAAAGAAGAAAATAAAAAAAAAACAAACTTAATTTCCAATAAATAATTGTAGGTTGCTGGGAATGCATTGCAGGAAAAGAGGGTTGTGAAAAATGAGGATAGGGGTCTATACCAGGCTACAGGAAATTCCTACAGACACTCCCTCCATGGCCACTAACCTTTCCTAGGATTTGATCACATTCAGGTCAAGATTCCACCTTCTACAAGAAGTTTCGGGCTTTCTACAGGAAGTTCTATATTTCTATAAGAAACATCCTGTAGAACCTTCAGGCGAGCCAAAATTGATCTATGAAGAGGACCTGAAGGCCAAGAATCTGTCCATGAGGCCTGCAAGCATCCATGTTTCCATCCATCACCCTTCTCCATCATTTTTTCCACCTCATTGTGCTTCTTTTATGAGAACTGTGTTTTCTATAGGAAGTTCCTGTAGAAATTACGGGAAGCTAGAAATGGATTTCAAAAAGCAGTTTGGCGAACATGATAGCTTCATAAAGGGTTATCAAATCCTCATGTAATCTTCAAACTCCTCCTCTATCATTTTCGTGCCTGCATCACAGCCCAAGCTCATTTTTTCTTACCATGCAAAAAAACTGTAGAATGCTTTGAAGCAAAAATACATGGAGCTAAAATTTGTTTTTTTCTCTCACGTGAAAACCGTGAATCCATTTACAAAACTGTTTTATAGGGAGTTGTATAGGAATGATGGCAACATGCCTAAGAAATTTCAAACAATTTCGGTGCACGGTTTCCAAGAAATCAGCATCCATCACCTTCAGCCATTTTTGCATTTTCTCAATATCCATGCATCCATTTCAAAATATATTTAATGGGGAGATGCATACGGGTGATAGTAACCTACCCAAGAAGTTTTGGCCGATTCTGATGCACAGTTTCCGAGAAATTGACCTCTGTAATCTTCCATTTTCAGTTTTTCTTGTTATCCATGCATCTGTTGACCACAATTTTTCTATGGGAGGTGCATAATGATGGTAAAAGCATGCTTAGAACATTTCAATTCAATCTGATCTATCTTTCAGAAGCAATGGGAAAAACAAGTTGTTGTCTTGGAAAAATACAGCATCAACAACATTAAGGTGCAAATCTGAAGGATGACACTCACTCCTGAAGCTTAGATCTAGCTAGAGGATACGTGCACAAGAAAATAGCTATGAATCAGCAACCAAGCCATCATGCAACCACAGAAACAAATGCATGCAGCAGAAGGAAAGGCCACAACACCTCACAATGATCACATTCGTTTTCCAGGTATGTGAGTAAACTCGTTCCTCTGTTGCATGAATGTAATTTGAGAACTGTGTGAACAATGAGATGGTTATGATTAAAAGAATCGTTGGCCAGCTAACTGGCCACCCTCATCCAGTTCAAACAACGCTCGATGGGTGAATACAACATGTGTGCTCAGCCATCTGAGGAAGAAAACTGAAAACAGGTAGTGGTGACTTCTTAAACTCCAGCGTGATTGATGGACGTGATTACAAGCAAAGAACAAACAGTTTGACGAATGTGGTGGACGTGATTATTGGTGGTTGTTTAAACGGTCTGCATAGAGCCAACGTGCAATTGGCCAACTCACCCTCCATCAATGGAAATCTCCATAAACTGGCAATCGAACTCTCACCACCATTGTTTCCATTCTATCATAGTCCCTGCAGCTGCAGCAAGCTCCATACCACCTCCATAGCAACGAGCTAGTCTTTCTCGGCCATTTTTTTTAAAACCCTCCCACTTATTGGGCTTTATACAAAGCGCAGTTTTTTTCTACAGGAAAGCTTCTACAAGAAACGCAGAAAACAACCATGCAGAAAGAAAACCTGGGATTTTCAACGAATTTCAAGCTCAAAACAAGGTAGGATCGGGGAAACTTCTTTGTGCATGATTTTTTGGTGCAAAATGGTGAATTGAATATGGCATTAAATTGAAAAATGAGAATAAAAAGTCTGTATGTGCATTGAAAACAGTGGAAGTCTGCGTGCATGATTCACTTAGTTTACCCATTTTTTTTCTTCTACATCCGAAATCCCTTCATTAGTTTAAAAAAAAAAAGAAAATAAAAGATTCCCTTGCAAGGAGGACATGCAGCAGTAGGGACCAATATGTGTGTGGAAAAACCCGAATTTACATATCAAACAATGTGTTGAAAAAACCAGTGTCCTTATGCTCTGCTCTATAAAAAATTTCTTTTCATAAACAGACAGACCAATTCTATGTGACAACAATTTTAACACAAGGGAATTACTGTCATTTGATGTTGTAAAGAGCACATGAAAAATTCCTTCTTGGGTTCAAAAAAGATTGAATTCAGCTGTCCTCTATTTCGATGACTGACTGTATTTTTTTCCCACTTGAGCATTTTCTTTTTTTAGTTAAAACACAAACTCAACAACATGCCAACTGAAGAAATTGAGAAGAACATTGATGAGGGAGCACAAGACATTCAAGGAGAGGGCAAAACAGAGTAAGAATAGAAGGAAAAAGAAGAATTTGACATGACCGCTAAGCATGAGACAAAAAAGGAGACAATAGAAAAAACAGAGAGGGTGAAAAATGAAGAAAGTTGGGAAGAAAAAGGCCAAGAAAGCCCAAATGAAAGTTGTCACAACCAAGGCAACCACATAGAAATTAAAAGGAAAGACACATCCATCCAAGCAGACCGGAACAGTTGACACCAGACTTTCTACAGGAAGCATGGAAACAATTTCTACATAAAGCATGAAAATAGAACAACAAGAGGAGAAATCACCTGAGATTTTGGCTAGGGAGGCAGCAACCGTGCTTGCCACCATTAGCACACCTCCAAGACTAGAAAAGAAGAGAAAGAGGTAAAACTCCATGTACTTTAAAGTGAGGAGGAGCACACAGATCAAAGTAGGTAGACCCCAACCATAGTCAAAGCAACAAATTATCGTTAAAGGACACAATAGCTAAACAAAAGGAGGAGTCTCCTTCAAAGATATACATCACCATGAATGAGGAAGCAAAAAACCTTCACTTGGAAATAGAGAGTTTAGATGATGGACTCAAAGACAGCTCTACATGAAGCTGAGACAGTTCTACAGGAAGCTCAGAATTCTCTACAAGAAACTTGGGCTAAGCTAAGAGAAACCGAGAAATTGGAAGAAAAGGAAACCAAACAATTACAGGAAGAAGGAATGACAAGGACACATCTGATAAACATCAAAGAGAGGACAAGGTGCAGGCTGAGGTTGAGGCGCTAACAAAACTGCTACAAGAAAATGAGCACATGGAGTGGGAAGAAGTAGAGAGAGAAGCATGGTTTCATGACTGAGAAGAGGAAATCACTTCAGAAGCTTGGCATGACAGGGAGGCCACTAGGGCCGTCAAAGATGAAGAGATAGATTAGTTGCTCAGAAGATGAACAACACTTTCAATACGAGGTGATGATGAGCCCCAAAAATGGATAATTATATGGGCTCATTTAGCCTCTTAATTCGACTTAATCTACCATTCTCATTAGTTTATTGCATGTTTTTTGTTATAATTATGATAATATAGTGAATTGGGTTAATCATTATGCCAACAAGTCTAATGGGTGCTTTGTGTAGTTTTTTGGTCAATTTTGAGACAAAATCAAAGGTTTTAATGAGCACTTGACAGCCAAATTCGTGGAAGAACAAGGAAGATGATTTGTAGGAAGGTGTCCCCTTTATTTATGGACCCTTACCTCGAATTCTCCACCATCAGCTCGGAACTCAAGGGCCACCACATCAATTATCACAAGGGAAATCGAACAAGGGCTAGTAAAGTTGCTCTTAATTACAAATTTTGGCAGCTGAATTTCTAAAGTTTAGGAGGGCTGTTGGGGTCCTCAATTTGTATAAATAAGAGAGCTTAGGGCATCATTTGGGTTAGCCAGTAGTTAGCTAGTTGGCAGTTCGATTTTTGTCATTTTTTAGTCATTCTTTAGGTAGTAGGTTAGCTCTGCATTTCAACACATTTTCAAGCTTTTTCTTGTAGATAGTTTTTGATATAACTATTATTTATTGAGAAATAAAGATGAATCGAGCTTTTCACTAGCTCTAATCTTTCTCAGGAAGTTGTAGCTCTTGGGGTTGGGCCCAACCCAAGTGCCTAGTACCTCATTTCTTTACCTTTATGTGTTTTTGCTGCTTTCTTAGAATAAAATCTGCTATTTAGATTTAAATCTTGTTTTGTTATTTAGGTTGCTTTTGATGATTAAAAAGGCTTTTCATATTCAGATTGATTTAAGAGGTTAATAATAGAGAAGATCTTCAGAAAAAGGCTATCAAGCACCTCTGATCTCACCTCTCCCTCAGTGGGACCATTAGTTGGGACCAAGGTGTCTTTGCTACCACCAAAAACATTGATTTTGCTTCCTCATGCAATTTCTAGTGTTAGATTCTTAGTTGCAAAAGTTGGTACCAGTTGTGATTTCATGCTTAGATCCATTCTTGCTTCGTTTCCATAGTTGTTTTACATGATTCGCTGCCAATAAACTTATGTTCATCTTTCTTTGCTCATGTCTAGGTCAAATTAGGTTAAAACAGCTAGATCTTTGGTTTTCTTAACCTTTGTTGGTTAGTTATGAAAAATCATGTGCAAAGCACTTGTAAAACCTCCGCTCCTACCCTTACGCCATCAAAGCAACCTGCTTTGTCCTCCAACTTAGATTATTGCCTTACATTTGCCACATTCCCTTACTTTGCTCTAATTTCCATATTTTTGTGCATCATTGTTGTACCCCTCCTTGAACAAATCTAACCATTCTCAACACTCTTGAGCTCCATCCACCAAGTTTTGGACCTCCTCACACCCTTATCTCACCTCCATACCCACTTATTCACCTTTCTTCCTCGATCAACCCTCTAAAATCCATTTTTGGAACATCATGTAGAAAATTATAGAACATCTTGTAGAACCCCTGCAGACTTCCTGTAGAAGCTCACGAAAATGGTTTCTTGATATCCAAACTCTGTGAAACTCTTTGGAAGGGTGTTAGGGACCCCTTAGGCCCTCTTCTCACCTTCTCGACATCCTCCAAGTGCCTCGCTAGTTCCATTTCTCACCTCGCCTCTCCATAGTAAAAGAAAAACAGTTAAAGCAGATGCATGATAGTTCTCATAGCTTACTAAAAAATACAAAAATATGTTTTCTTCACATTTTACTATAGAAATAGCTTAGACACATGCATTTTACCTTCCTAGAAGTCAATGGCATTCCTTTCTGTAGCTTTTATCATTTTTTTTGCACGAGTAGGGTTAGTGGGTAAAACTAGGGTTTGGTAAGGTTTGCATTCCCTTTTCGCTTTCAATTTCTTTTTGCAAGTAGATTAGCCTTCTTTGAGTTAGCTTTCATCCATGAGTTAAAAAACTTCTTCTAAGAGCTCATAGAAGTTGGCTTAAGCTCCTAGCGGACTTATGCCAAGTGATCAAGTGACGGTCGCGGCAAGAGCCACTACTTATACATACATCACCGTTGCTTCCAAGTTTGTTACAAACTACCCGGTAGATAAAAGTAAAGAAGGGAGTCTCAAGAGTTGCAGCATTATTGCTGCAAAATTGGGGCCTACCACCAAACTCTCTTTGTTTAGACTCTCTTTCGTAGAGGTGACTAGTGGGTTTTATTTCTTAGTACAAACATTGCCATTTTTATCGGTGCCGAATGTGAATATATAGACCAAATTAATTAGGACAATGCTTAGTTTTGAATGGATTATCTATTCTCTTAATTATATGTTGTATTTCTCATTTAATAAGGTACAAGCAACCCATCGTAATGTTCAAGGAGAGGCATCTATATGTTCTGAATAGTTTTGCAGTTATAACTTTCTATATGGATGTTAACAACAAATTTTATGTATGTTTAGTGAGTACTTTTTCATGATGCTCCTTTAGTTATAGCCTTTTCCATGTGGTTGATATCACATCATCCATATCATCTTCCAATATACATAAATGATATTGGTGAGAAAGTTGGCTCCAGGAAATAGAGAAGGGGCTGTAAGCGAAATCCATCCTTAAAAATAGAATGACAATTTTTCTTTATTTGACGGGCCAATTTGGAATAATGCAGCAAAGGGATGATGAAGTGGTCTCTCAATCCCATGTCATGCCAAAATGTCCTGCAAAACAAACACATGACTAATTATTAATAACCACCCTGACCTGAATACGTTTTCAAAAATACCCATACCATGGCTTTGTGTTTTTACTATTCCATCCAATTCGGTAAAAGATCATGCTTCAAATATGGAGTTGATAATAATGGCCATTCATGAGAAAGATATTTCTTTTATATTTTTGACAGTAGATGTGGGAATAAAAGAGCTTGAGCGAATGAATTTATTCGCTTATGAAAATCCCGCAATGTGAACTTGTAAGTTGTAACTACCAGTGAACGTATTTTCAAGGTAACTCGGTGATCATCGTGCTCTTCAAACTATATGCTGCACTTTCCATGTTGATAAATTAGTTCATTTAATACGACATGGAAAATGGAGTAAAATTTCTTCCTTCATTCCAGGCTTTACATTGCTTCGAATTAGCTTGAATAGACAATGCATCGGATCAATGATATTAAATTTTGACAATGGCTAAATGGCTTATGATCAATGTGACCTTTGGCAGGGCTTGCATTACAGTCAGTCAACCATTATTTTTACGAATTTATTATTGCTTAGCCCGTTAGTTTGGGTATAAAAGGTGTTTGCTTTCTTGTCTTATCTCTCATTTGAGTTTCCTCTTCCAGCTCACATCGTAGGTTTTAGTCAAAAGCTTTATCTCTCCATTTTTTTTATTTGTTTAGCTGATATTCCTCTCAGAGTTCACATTATGTTCATGGATACCAATTTAAAATATAAAAGGAATTGAGCACTGCAATTTAGGCTTATCATGAATCCTTTAGATCTCCCCATTCCTTTTTCCAATGCATCTGCAGATGCTTCGCTTTATTTATATATTATTCCAATGTAATATGTGTAAGGATTAACTCACGTGAAATTTGATTTCCCTCCTGAAATGTGGTTATCGCATTTCATTCATGTATGAAAGAATGTTGTCATTATATATTATTGGGAGGTATGTGTCTTTTAATTTCACATTGAACTCATGTCTATCACCGAGATATGCCTTAGGATATGTTTATGCAAAGCGATGTAGATTATTATGTGTTATTGAGCACATTAGAGGGCACTATGGCCATATTAAACCTTTTTAAGGTTCTTATAATTAAGCTGATCTTCTAACTTAGTTTTCCTAAAATGATCAAATCCATTAGGTGACCAATTAGAATTATCATGTCTCTTTTTTGGTGGTTAGATTGGCAAGATAGAGTTGATCTTGGTCAGTTAGTTTACTCATAAGAAAGGTTGGGGGCTCCTTATTTTCCACATGTGAAATGACATGGATGTTTAATGATTTTTTTTGAGTGTCCAAGTCATTAAATAATTGATCTATCAAGCTTTTCATAAAGATGAGATATTTCATAATTCATAACCTTCCATGTGTATCAAAGAAGTTATTTACTTTGGAATTGCCTATAATTCTAACCCTGTTTTCTTTCTAACTCAATTAACGGTTTATTCCTTACAGTGCTTTATATAAAATATCAAAAGCTAGAGAATTGATAGTGAAATCCCATTTCAATGACATGGCATTCTCTATAATCCATAACCTTCAACATATCTCAATGGTATTAATTACACAAGAATTGTCTATAATTCTCATTTTGTTTTCCTTTAAGCCTAGCATTTAAGTGTTTATTTCTTATAATTTTTAATGTAAAATATAAAAGGTAAGATAATCAAAATTCACTAGGAAATAAGTATATATATATTATCTATATTTTTGAATAATAATAATTTAATTTTAAGGGTAAGGATTAATCAATGATTAAATTGGTGTATGGAATTCTTTTATTTAATAACACATGGTGTATGAGATCTTTTTTCTTTGGGACAAGGGATTAATAAACCCCAAAGAATAATAAACAAAAGGAATTAATATTAATTCCTAGGGTTTAATATTATTCGGTGGATTTTAGTATTAAACATAAGAGATTATAAACCCAACCGAATAATATTAGACTCAAGGAATTAATATTATAAACCCAATCTATAGAAACCATAAGATAAATATTATAAACTCTCAAATACAGATGGTTGACCATGATTATAAACCTAATGGATATTAAATGCTAGGATTAATATTATAAACCCAATCAATAATATTATACCCTAGGAATATGAATGCTTAGATTAATAAACCCAATGGAATAATAAACCCAAGGTATTAATACTAAAACAAAGTATTATAAATCCAAGAGAGTACTATTAAACCGAGGGAACTAATATTATTAATCCAATGTATATTAACTCTTAGTTGATCGTGATTTATATCGAATCTAAGGGATTAATATTATAAACCATATGATTAATATTATAGCATAGGAATATTAACCCTTAGATTAATATACCAAAGGGACTCGTATTATAGACTGAAGAGAATAATAAACCGAAGGGATTAATACTAAAAACCTAAGGGAATATAAACTCGAGGGAACAATGTTAAACACAGTCGATTAACCTTTAGTTTGATAAACCTCATGGATTGACATTATAAACCCAAGGGAATATTTCCAAAACCCCAAGGTATTATAAATCGAAGGTGAACCACACTTCAACATCGTATTCTGACAAAGATTGCCTCAATATGTAAATGAGTCATGGTCAACCTTGTTTATTTTAGCATTTATAATATCTATCATAGGGTTTATATACCTTGGTTTGTAATATTTATCTCACGTTTTATCATAGTATTTTCTTAGTATGAAAATCAATCATGGCCAACCATGGTTAACCATGGTCTAATGTTACATTGTGTCAAATATTGTCTCAATATAAAAATCTATCATGCTCAACCATGGTCCAATGTAGTATTATGACAAGGATTGACTCAATATGGAAATCAACCATGTTCCAATCTTGCATTGTTGCAAATATTGTCTCAATATGGAAACCAACCATGGTAAACCATTGTCAATCATGGTAAACCATGGTTAATGACCATGGTCACATTGTGACAAATATTGTCTCTTCGTCGAATGTCACATTGTAACAAAAATGGTCATCTATGGTCAACCATGGTCCAACATCACATTGTGACAAATATTTTCCCAATAGGACAATCTACTAGAGTCAACCATGGTAAATCATTTTCTAATGAGGTTGTCTCAATATTAAAATCAAACATGGTCAACCATATACTAACTTCGCATTATGACAAACATTGTGTCAATATGAAAATCAGTTGTGATCAACCATGGTCAACCATATTTATTTTAGAGTTTATAATATTTATATTAAGGTTTATATATGTTGGTTTTATAATATTTGTCCCTTGTTTCTATAATCCCTTGGGTTTTTAATATTTATATTGGGTTTATAATATTTATCTTAGGGTTTATAACATTTATTCCTTGGGTTTCATATTATTCGCTTGGATTTACAATACCTCGAGGTTTATAATATTAATCATTGGGTTCAATATGTATCCTTTGGGCTTATAATCATGGTCAACCATGGTCCAACATCACATTATGACAAATATTGTCTTAATATGAAAACCGACCATGGTCAACCATTCCCAACCATCGTCAAACATGGTGAATCATGATCAACTATGGTCCAATCTCACAATGTGACAAAGATTGTCTCAATATGAAAATCAACCATGGTCATGCATTATCCAATGTTGCATTGTCACAAATATTGTCTCAATATAAAAATTAACCATGGTAAACCATGTTCAACGATGTTTATTTTAGGTTTTATAATAATTATCTTAGGGTTTATGCCTTGGGTTTATAACATTAATTTCTTTGCTTTAATATTATTCCCTTGGGTTTATTAATCCAAGGGTTCATATTCCTAGGGTATAATATTATTCATAGAGTTTATAATATCAATCCTTTGGTTCATAATCATGGTCAACCATGGTCCAAAGTCACATTGTAAAAAATATTTTCTCAATACGAAAAATCAACCAATGGTCCAATGCCACATTGTGACAAAGATTGTCTCGATATGAAAATCAATCACGGTCAATAATCATCCAACGTTGCATTATGACAAGAATTGTCTCAATATGGAAATCAACCATGGTTAACCATGTTTATTTTAGGGTTTATAATATGTATCTTATTGTTTATATACCTTGGGTTTATAATTTTTATGCCTTGGATTTATTATCCCCTTCAGTTTATAATATCAATCCCTTGGGTTTATTAATCTAAGGGTTTATATTCCTAGTGTTAAGTATTATTCCCTTAAGTTTATAGTCCCTTGTGATTTTAGTATTAATCCCTAGGGTTTATTATTCCCATGGATTTATAATATCAACCATATTTTAGCATCGCATTGTGACAAAGATTGTCTCAATTTGAAAATAAATCATTCTCTCAACTATGGTCCAATGTCGCATTATGGAAAATATTGTCTCAATATGATAAGCATGGTCAAACATGATAAACCATTGTCAATCATGGTCAACCATAATCAACCATGGTCCAACGTCACATTGTGACAAAGATTGTCTCAATATAAAAATCAATCATTGTCTCAACTATGATTCAACATCACAATACGAAAAATATTGTCTCAATCTGATAATCATTGTTAACCATGGTCAATGATGATCAACCTAGGTCAACAATGGTCCAACATCACACTGTGACAAATATTATCTCAATATAAAAATTAATCATTGTCTCAACCATGGTCCAACATCCTATTATGACAAATATTGTCTCAATATGATAATCATGGTCAAACTTGGTCAACCATGGTCAATCATGTTCAACCTTGGTCCAACATCACATTGTGACAAGAATTATCTCGATATGGAAATCAACTCTCGTGAACCATGCTTATTTTAGGGTATATAATATTTATCTTATTGTTTATATACCTTGGGTTTATAATTTTTATCCCTTGAGTTTATTATCCACTTGTGTTTATAATATCAATCCCTTGGGTTTATTAATCTAAGGGTTCATATTCATAGGGTTTCATATTATTCACTTAGGTTTATAGTCCCTTGGGTTTTAATATTAATACCTAGGGTTTATTATTCCATTACGTTTATAATATCAAGCATGGGAAACCATGGTCAACCATGGTCAGCCATGGTCAACCATGGTCCAATGTCACATTGTGACAAAGATTGTCTCAATTTGAAAATCAATCATTGTCTCAACTATGGTTAAATGTTGCATTGTGACAAATATTGTCTCAATATGATAATGATGGTCAAACATGGCCAACCTTGGTCAACCATGGTCCAACGTTGCATTGTGACAAAGATTGTCTCAATATGAAAATCAATCATTGTCTGAATTATGGTCCAATGTCACATTATCAAAACTATTGTCTCAATATGATAATCCTCGGCAACCATGGTCAATCATGGTCCAACGTCACATTGGGATAAATATTCATTCAATATGAAAATTAGTCATTGTCTTAATCATGGTCCAACGTCGTATTATGACATATTGTCTCAATATGATAATCATGGTCAAAGTTAGTCAACCATGGTCATCCATGGTCAGTCATGGTCAACCATGGTCGAACGTTGCCTTGCGATAAAGATTGTCTTGGTATGATAATCAACCATGATTAAGCATGGTAAAATATGATCCAATGTGAGACTGTAACAAGGATTGTCTCAATATGAAAATCAACCATGGTCAACTGTAATCAACCATGTTTATGTTAATATTTATAATATTTATCTTAGGGTTTATATATCTTGGGTTCATAATATTAGTCCCTAGGGTTTAATATTATTCAACCTTGGTCAACCATGTTTTATAAAAGAAATCATGATCAACCATGCTTAATCATGGTCAACCATGGTCAATCACAGTCAACCATGGTTAGATGTCACATTAAGACAAATATTGTCTTGATATGAAAATCAACCATGGTTAAGCATTGTCAACCATCACCCAATGTCAGATTGTAACAAGGATTGTCTGTCTCAATATGAAAATCAACCATGGTCAACCAGAGTCAACCATGTTTATTTTAGGGTTTATAATATTTATCATAGGGTTTATATACGTTGGGTTTATAACTTTTATCCCTTGGATTTATAATATCAATCCCTTGGGTTTATTAATTTAACGGTTCATATTCCTATGGTTTAATTTTTTTTTCTTATGTAGTATTAATACTCATGGTTTATTATTCCCTTGGCTTTATAATACTAATCATGGTAAACCATGGTCAACCATGGTCCAATGTCACATTGTGATAAAGATTCTCTTTATTTGAAAATCAAGCATGGTCCACCATGGTTAAGCATGGTGGAAGTGTTGTCAAGTGCAATTAGGGGCCCCCTTTGGTCATACCAAGTTTTATAAAATAAATTGTGATCAACCATGGTTAATCATGGCCAGCCATGGTTAATCATGATCAACCTTAGTCAACCTTGGCCCAGCGTTGCATTGTCACAAGGATTGTTTGAATATGAAAATAAATCATTGTCTCAACCATAATCCAACATTGCATTATTAAAAATATTGTCTCAATATGATAATCATGGTAAACCATGGTCAATCGGGATCAACCATGGCCATCCAATGTCAATCATGGTCAACCATGGTTGAACATCACATTATGAATTTTTTTTCTTGATATGAAAATCAACCACGGTTAAGCATGGTCAACCATGGTCCAACGCTAGATTCTAAGAAGGATTGTCTCAATATGAAAATGAACAACAGTCAATCATAGTCAACCATGTTTATTTTAGGGTTTATATACCGTGGGTCTATAATTTTTATCCCTTTGGTTTATAATATCAATACCATGGGTTTATTAATATAAGGGTTCATATTCCTCGGGTTTAATATTATTTTCTTAGGTTTATAAATCCTTGGGTTTTTAGTATTAATACCTAGGGTTTATTATTCCCTTGGATTCATAATACCAGTCATAGTCAACCATGGTTAAGCATGGTCCAATATCACATTCTGACAAATATTCTCTTGATTTCAAAATCAATCATTGTTCACCATGGTCAACCATGGTCCAACATCACATTGTGATAAGGATTGTCTCAATATGAAAATCAACCATGGTCAGCCATGTTTATTTTAGCGTTTATAATATTTATGTCAAGGGTTATATACCTTGGGTTTATAATAGTAGTCTCCTGGGTTTAGTCAATCATGGTCAAACATGTTTTATAAAATCAAACATGGTTATCCATGGTAAATCATGGTCAACCATGGACGAACGTCACATTATGACAAATATTGTCTTGATATGAAAAAGAACCATGGTTAAACATGATCAATATAAAAATTAGCCATGGGTAACCATGTTTATTTTAGTGTTTATGATATTTATCTTAGGGTTTATATGCCTTGGTTTTATAAGCTTATTCACTTCATTTAATATTATTCCCTAGTGTTCATAATCCCTCAGGGTTTTAGTATTAATCCTTTGGGTTTATTATTCCCTTCAGTTTATAATATCAATCCCTTGGTTTATTATTCCCTTTGATTTATAGTATCAATCCCTTGGGCTTATAATATCAATCCCTTAGGTTTAATATACACTTGGGTTTATAGTACCAATCGTGGTCAACCATAGTCAATCATAGCCAACCATGGTCGACCATAGTCAACCATGGTCGAATGTCACTTTGTGCCAAAAATTGTCTCAATATAAAAATCAACCATAATGAACCTTGGTCCAACATCACGTTGTGAGAAATATTGTCTTGAGATCAAAATAAATCATGATCAAGCATGGTCACCTATGGTTCAACTTCGAATTATGACATGGATTTTCTTAGTATGGAAATCAACCATGTTAAATCGTCATCAACCATGTTTATCTTAGGGTTTATAATATTTATCATAGTGTTTATATACCTTGGGTTTATAATATTGATCATGGTAAACCATGGTAAATCATTATAAAACATGGTCCAATGTCAAAGAATGACAAGGATTGTCTCAATATGAAAATCAACCATAGTGAACCATGGTCAAACATGTTTATTTTAGTGTTTATAATAGTTATCTTACGGATTATATACCTTGCGTTTATAGTATTAGTCCCTTGGGTTTAGCTAATCATGGTCAACCTTGGTCAACCATGGTTAAACATGTTTTATAAAATCAAACATGGTCATCCATGGTAAATCATGGTCAACCATGGTCAAACGTCGCATTCTGACAAATATTTTCTTGATATGACAATCAACCATCATTAAACATGGTCAATATAAAAATCATCGATGGTCAACAATGTTTATTTTGGTATTTATAATATTTATCTTAGATTCTATATAATTTGGGTCTATAATATTAGTCCCTTGGGTTTATTATTCTCTTGGGTTTATAATATCAATCCCTCGGGTTTATTATACCAATCGTGGTCAACAATGGTCAATCATCCAACCATGGTCAACCATGGTCAACCATAGTCGACCATGGTTCAACATCGCATTGTGATTCTCAATATCAAAATCAATCATGATTAAGCATGGGCACTTGTTATCAGGAAATCTAGTGTCCACTCAGAGCTGCTAGTCCCACTAAGATGGGTAGCTATCTTAGAAAAAAACAAACCAAAACTACTTTCGCTTTCCTTTATGAGAAGTAGATAAGAGGGGAACAAAGGACACCAACCTCAGTCTTGCACTTAATTCCTTGCTTGGTTCCTCTCCCTTCTGACAAATCTTTGCCACTCCTTCTTTGCTTACCTAGCTTCAAAGAGCACCTCTGGAATCAAAGCAGTGTAATACTATCGAAGAATAGATATCTACAATCATAAACAATATAGGACCAGATATATATTGACCACACAAATTCATATATCATCAAACATACAAGAATGTGGAGGAAAACTTGATTAGCTTTATTAATATCAAGAATAGCAAAGAGGATTACAACCCATTTTTCTAACCTAGCATCATCCTCTCAGCATGAGAGCCCTTCTTCACCAAATGAAAAGCTTAGATCATCGAGCACTGTGATATTTCACCAAGAAACCAACAACACTTCCTTACAAAAATACAAGATTCCAGCCTCTGGATCTCTGGGATGAGGGATCCATATATAGATGTTTACAAGGGGGTGAGTCAGCTTCTGGGATTTTTATTAGTGTCCTCTCTCTAATAGTTCTTGATTCCACTTGGAGATTGTTGATCTCTTACTCATCCCTGGGTGAATTCAGAGAGGCAAGTGTCACAGGAGAAGTTTCTGGAAGATTCCATGATCATCCACCTCGCAAACTATCTCTGTCATTTGTCCATTCTCGCTCATCACACCCTACAAAAGGGCTTTCTAGTAAGCGTTGCACTTTTTTCACTGAGCAGGTGAGATGCATCGCACCCTTAGCATTGAGCAACCTGTATGGTCCAGTTTTGACTAGTTTTGAGCAATTTTCTATGGAGAACTTCTGGGAGATGATGTAATTAGTTGACCTTGTTCCTTTAGGGTGTGAAAAAACACTTTTAGGGACTTAGAAGCCCTTGGTTTATGGACATGTATGATTTGGGTCGTAGTGCCCAAAAATGTCTATAACAGTTGCCCCGTAAAGCATGAGGTCATTAATCTTTTGATGTTGGGTGAAATGCTTTATCATGAGGATACGAAGTTTTTTCGAGCTGGAAGGTGACCTGTAATAAGATACAATACAATACATTATCTTCATAATATTTTTCATGTTCTAGCTGAGGCGGGCATTCCCATGCTCAGCTTTATAAATTAATTTTCATGTACATAGGAAAAACAACTGTCTGTGTAGCAGACTAATGATTCAGACAGAGTCATCATCCTTTGATTCAGATGATCATATGTTCGGCAATGATGTATATTTGATATATTTATATTCCTGAATATATCGTAGCCCAGATGGATGAAACTAGATCCGGGGTCTTCAAACGCGTTCAATCTTCACTCGGAGTACACGTCGATCCATGTGAAAGATGTTCTGGAGTCGAACATGGAAAGATATCGCCTGATTACCAGCCAATGATGTAAGCTGTTAACAGGCACGAGAGGAATAATCGATAATGATGATGACCCTCAAGGTACGACAGTACAATCCATGTGGTGTGAAAAAGGGACTTGGTGTCGAACACCACGTAAAATCTTTCGGTCGAAGGCCATTGATGTAAACGTGTCACCAGAAGTGAGAAACTTGCCATTGAGGCATGCAAGCTTCAAAGTACTGAAAGGGTTGTTCCTAGGTCGACTTCTTGGATAATGAGCTAATGTTGACAAGAGGTGACCCATCGTAGGAGGGGCTTAATGAATCCCACATCTACGACATGGAATGGAGCAAATGATTTTGGAGGTGAAAACGATCTAATGATACAGGGTTCAAGGTGGCGGTCATGAAAGAATGGAGCGTGAATGTATTGCAACGGATGAGACACAGGTGAATTCTCTGAGTGACTTCTCTTGAACATACCTGTGACACATAAATGGATTAGTAGCGTTAACCCCAAAGATGGATGGTATGATGGATCAATGGTAATATGACCGGTGAACAAAATAACCCAACCTGACTCGAACGTGGAGTGAAAGTGTCATGTTCAAGAGTGACTTGCTACCAATAAAGTTTCTTCAAGTTTTCTTCCCAATTTTCCCCAGTCATTGCTGACCAATACCTCTTTATTTTTATCAAGCTTGAGGAGGATAACATATTCTTGTTCTATAATTCGCCCTTCGGGTGAACCCGTCGCTATGTTTTAACGATCCTAGCAATAGTGAAACTCGTTCTCGTCTATACGGACAAGTTTGTCACTATTGATTTTAATGAGTTTAATGACAATGATAACTCGGTCCTTTTTCAATTTTAGAGAGTCTAAAAAGGGACGGAAAAGAAACTCCAATAATCATTTTTCGTCATATAATCCCTTAAGTCCGAAAAAGTATAAAATAATACAAAAGGGATGAATTTTTGATAGTTTTAACGAGCTGAACAAGAGAAGTGCTCGATCTTTTTGTGTAATAATCCCTCAGGTCCAAAAATATTAAAATCTAGAGGAGGGATAGAACTTCCAGTAGCTTTAACGAGCTGGAGAGGCTAATCGCTCAACAATCTTTTCATATTTTATGAGTCAGATGAAAAGAGCTTAAAGGAGACTCGTTTTTTGAGGAACGAGTGCTAATTTCGGGTAGCAGCTGATTCCAGTTAAGGTTTGGAATTTCCCAATAACGGCAGTGTCACAAGGACGACTAACAAGATCACTCATCGCAGATGTTCCTCAAAAGAGTAAACAATCAAATGGAGGCATATGATCAGCTAAAACAGAGTGGAGGTGATGATGAGAACACGACCAAGGCTCAAAAGCTGATGATAATGCATTCAGAATGGTTATTTACCGGAGATTGATTCATTTTTTAATGAGCTTAAACTCTGGGGGAAACATTTGATCATTTCTTAGGTTTAATTTTTAACGAGCTTGAACTTCACATAAAAATTGCTCATGCCAGTCATATAATAAGGACATCTCATTGATAGATTCCATTTTTGTGGAGCTTGCACCTTTCGAAGCTTTGCTCCATGTCGTTTCTTTATGCAAGCTAGGAACGACCAATCCTATGAGTTTAAAGGGTTGAGAATCTACAAACTACGAAAATAAATGGTCGCTCTTCACTTGCACACAAAAAGGTTTTCATGCCCCCAGGTATAGAGAAGTAGATTTTCGAGGTTACCCTTCAATTTGCAAACAAAACATTTGTTCTATCGGGAAAGGCATACCTTGTAAAAGAGCTTCAGCGTAAATCACATAAGAAGAACTTTCTTCTTATGTGATTTACGCTGAAGCTCTTTTACAACTATGACTAATCACAGAAGTCTCAATTCTACAAAGGCATACCTTTTCGAGATTATCCTTCAATTTGTAGACAAAACATTTGTTCTATCAGGAAAGGCCTACCTTTTGATGGAGGTATCTTATTCTAGTCTAATCCCATATTCCTATATGGAAGGGTGTCAGACCAGTCATATATCCTTTGTGGAAACCTACTCTATACCTAGAGTTTTACTACCGAAGCAAGCCACGGTGCGTGCCCCCTGGGTTTCAGTCATGACCCCCGAATTACTCGCGTTCTTCAGGTGGATGGACTAGAGATTGATGAGACATTCCTTGCACGAAAATACCATTCAGGGATGGCATTTGACTATTAGCTATGTGTGAGCCAGGGAACAAAAGCAAGTCTACGAGCTGGACCACTTGGCCTTCGTGGGGAAAAGACATTACTCTAAAGACTTAGGAGACAATGACTCCCATGCTATAAATATAGTCACGCCCAAGGAGTAGATTATAGTCTATAGGTTCTTGGACTACCATTACATTCATATAAATGGTTTTCCTTCTCAAAGAAATAGGCACATTTGGAAGGATCCCTAATGGTCGACTTGTTCCTTTGTCAAAGCCTGTCAGATTTCTTATCTCAGGCATAAGCGATGGCGAGCCAAGCACTTTCCAATCATTCGATGAAAGGATACTCACAGAAGCCCCTTCATCTATGATGGTACTGACCATGACCATTATGTAAGCTTGTACAATGATTCAGAACGGTACACTAGCTGGTAAACAGAGTCTGCCTAGTAGATTCCAATCGAAGGAAATGCCTAGGTTGCTTGGAGGTGGGACCGAATAGATGGCTGGATACGACTCTGACGAAATTCCTTCCTGCAGTAAAGGAATGGGTAGATTTCCCCCATGTTCATCAAAGTCCATGTTTACGAAAAGAATTTGAATGGTGTCATTCTCATTCTCTTTAGTGATTGTATCATCTGAAGATGGACCTTCTGAAGGCAAGACCGGGTCAACTGCTGCCTCAACCTTTTGACTTTCATCTGGTGTGGATTCAGAGGGTTTATCTTCAATGATATATGCTTCGACCGACCATAATGGCGTGTCAGTCAGATTTTCAACTAGCGATGGACTCTGTAAGAGTTTCTTTTATCCAGGAGGAGGCTGCAGCGGTGAAGCAGGACGGTTATCTAAGACTCTTTTAGCTTCATCTAGGAAGGGACAATGGTGGATGACGTGATCGCCTTCACACAACTTACATTTCCCTTTCTGTATAGATACTTCACTTTCACTAGTTGACGGTGTACTTTCAACATGATTAGAGGTTGATGACACCGGATTGTGCAAACAAGGAGACAAGTCCCTTAAGATCCAAGGGATGCAAGGACAATCTCGATGATAATGGTCTCCTTTGCAAATGACACATGGAGATTTAGGCTTGGATGGTGCAGTGTGTGGATTTTCACTAGACGATGCACAGTTGCCCCTTTTTGCCTTTGGCTCCTTCTTCTTCTTTTCCTTCTTCTCCTTCTTAGTCACTTTATTTTCATCTTTACAAGCTTCATCAAGCAAAGAGGAAGGAGGAGAGGGAGAAACGAATGAAGTAGAAGGTTGGGGGGTAACTCTAGTATCATCTAGTTGCTGACCTGATTTTTCAAGAATCATGGTGTTCTGAATCATAGAGGTAGAGAAGAGCCATATTGGCAAGCCAATTGTTAATCCTGGAAGTGACAATGTGGCCATATGAGGTGCACCAACATCTCCCCAAGAGGAGAAAGGACTAGGATTTCCTCCAAGGGGAAATTCTTGGTTGGTAGACTCCATTTTCCTCAACCTAAGACCAATGTGGGAATAGTGATATTATTTTGATTAAAATAAATTTTAGATGCTTTGACACAACCTGTCTTTTCAATTTTTAAAAGTCGAGAAAAAACCAAATATGACTTTAGTCGCCTTAGATTTTTAATGAGCCTGAAGTGACAAGTGCTCAGATGGACGTTTTCCTTTAAGGACTCTGAAAAGGAACGAAAGATACTACATTAGAAATTTAGACAGAGGGATTACTAAACCAATCGTGAAACTGCATAATACTTTTTACGGTACGACAGTCAATCTTCTCGAATGTTGTGTTCAGTGCATTGCGATCAATAGGGTGGCAAACACGGCTTCCTAAGGATAAAGGATATAGCCTATTGTGGTCTCCCAATAAATACTCAATTTTACATGGGAGCACAAGTCCATACTGGCACTTGTCGTCTCAAAGAGGAGGAATCACCCAACCAGCAATGAAAGTGATAGTTACCAGGCTTTACGTTGTCGGAATACGTCTCTAGCCTAGACTTCTAAATGATGTGCATTAGGTTCCAAAGCGTTTTTATGTTCATTCAATTTATTTTACAATTGATCTTGCTTAAGAAATTTTCCTTTCAGGTTCACCGTGTGAGGTAAATATATAATTCCTAAAATGCAATCTAAGATGATAAACAATCATTTAATCTTCTTTTTGCAATGAAAATCCTAGCTACTAAGGAAAGAGAAATGAGATTCTTTCAACATAGAGCATAGAGCACACACTAGATGCACTATCCTAAATCAAACCAAGAAGCAGTCTAAATGCAAATGCACATGCATGTATTTTTTTTCCAGTTTCTTAATGTGTGAATGACAAAAAGAATGTTGAGTACAAATATGAATTATCTTTTCAAAGCGACAGTACTAACAAATTTCTCTTCAAAACAAAAGGAAGATAATGATGACACTTTGCGATTTCGAAATGAAAATTGCTTTCGACACTTGAAAAATTACTAATTCAAATCAAATACAAGAGTAACAGTATAATCGACCATCAAGAACAATAGGATTCTTTTCTACACCTGAAAACGACACTTGCGACACTTGCGACACTTCCAAATCAAGAAATGACAGTTCGATTACGCTACTTCTTTGTAAAAGAGAACTGAAAATGGCGCACAATACAAAAAAACATTTATAGTTATTTGCACAATGGAGGTGGAATGATGGAAAGGAAGGTGGTTTACACAATGGTATATTGATCACAGACAGCAAAACTCCTAAATAGAGCTGAAGAGAGTGAAGAAAAACCAAAGTCTGAAGGAAAAATTAGCCTTATCTGATTATCGCACTTGTTACACAAGGAAATAGGGATGCATCCCACCTACTGCACATGGGAGGTGCGATGCATCTAGATTTCCTAGAAGAGAGGGTGCGATGGTACCAGGACGAGACTTTAACTTGGTTCTTGATCAGAGTTTGCAGCTCAGTTCAGGGATTCAGACCGAGCAAGTGATGTTCAGTAAATATAAATCACAGGGGTTGATCTAATGAGGTTACTAGAGCCACCACCAGGGCAATTAGAATGTTTGCAAATTAATTGTTCAGTTTATAAACAAAACCCAGAGATAGATTGAAGCAGCATTGATCTACCTTGCACTTGCATAGTAAATGCAGTTCGAAGGCTAGTTGGCTTGACTTCAGACTCTGTTTGTAAGTTTATAAAACAAACAAATATAGAGAAGTAAACAAGATATTCTCTACCCAGTGGAGTCACCATTTTGTTATTAGGAAATCTAGTGTCCACTCGGAGCTGCTAGTCCCACTAAGACAGGTAGCTATCTTAGAAACAAACAAACCAAATGTACTTTCGCTTTCCTTTATGAGAAGTAGATAAGAGGGGAACAAAGGACACCAACCTCAGTCTTGCGCTTAGTTCCTTGATTGGTTCCTCTCCCTTCTGACAGATCTTTACCACTTCTTCTTCACTTACCCAGCTTCAAAAAGCACCTTCGGAATCGAAGCAGCATAATACTATTGAAGAATAGAGATCTACAATCATAAACAATACAGGACCAGATATATATTGACCACACAAATGCATATATCATCAAACATATAAGAATGTGGAGGAAAAATTGAATAGCTTTATTAATATCAAGAATAGCAAAGAGGATTACAACCCATTATTCTGACCCAGCGTCATCCTCTCAACATGAAAACCCTTCTTCACCTCATGAAATTCTTAGATCACCCAACACTGTGATATTTCACCAAGAAACCAACAACACTTCCTTACAAAAATACAAGATTCCAGCCTCTGGATCTCTGGGATGAGGGATCCATATATAGATGTTTGCAGGGGGTGAGTCAGATTCTGGGATTTTCATTAGTGTCCTCTCTCTGATAGTTCTTGACTCCACTTGGAGATTGATGATCTCTTACTCATCCCTGGGTGAATTCAGAGAGGCAAGTGTCACAGGAGAAGTTTCTGGAAGATTCCATGATCATCCACCTCGCAAACTATCTTTTCCATTTGTCCATTCTCACCCATCACACCCTATAGAAGGGATTTCTAGTATGCATCACACTTTTTTTACTGAGTAGGTGAGATGCATCGCAGCCTTAGCACTGAGCAACCTGTATGGTCCAGTCTTAACCAGTTCTGAGTAGTTTTCTATGGAGAACTTCTGGGAGATGATGTCATCAGCTGACCTTGTTCCTTTAAGGTGTGAAGCAACACTTTTAGGGACTTAGAAGCCCTTGGTTTATGGACATGTATGATTGGGTTTGCAGTGCCCAAAAATGTCTATAACAACACCCATGGTCCAACTTCGAATTGTGACAAGGATTTTCTTAATATGGAAGTAAACCATAGTCAAACATCATCAACAATATTTATTTTAGGGTATATAATATTTACATTATGGTTTATATACCTTGGGTTTATAATATCAATCATGGTGAAGCATGGTCAGTCATAGTCAAGCATGGTCCAATGTCACACTATGACAAAGATTCTCTCTTTTTGAAATCAATAATGGTTAACAATATGTAACCATGGTCAAATGTTACATTGTGACAAGAATTGCCCCAATACGAAAATAAACCATAGTGCACCATGGTCAACCATGTTTATTTTAGTGTTTTTCATCTCTCTTTCTACAAAAGTAGGGTTAGCTGGTTAATTAGGGTTTGCCAGGCTTACTTCACATTTCAGTCTTCTTTCACTTTCTGCAAGCAGAGTAGCCTTTGTAGGTTATGCTTTCCTTTCTTTCCTCACATATAAAGCTTCTTTTGGAATTCATATAAGTTGGCTTGAGCTCTTAGTGATCTTGCACTAGCTAACCAAGTCACAGCCTGCTATAAGAACTAGTACTTGTGCATACACCATTGTTGCTTCCAAGTTTGTTACAAACTACTGGGTTGATAAAAGTAAAGTAGGAAGCCCAGGAGTTGCAGCATTATTACTGCAATACTGGTGCTCACCACATTCTGGTGTCATTTCCAGGGAAGCATTAGAGTATTGTGTGATTGTTCCTTTTCTTCTATTTCGTACTGCAACATTCTAGTAAGTAGTTTATTTAAGCAAAAGTAGAGTAGTTGTTTCTTTCAATTTCTGCATTTCCTTGCTTTCATTCTAATTTTGCAATTTCCATTCCAGTAAAGGTAGATTAGCCATTTCCTTGCTTTCATTTCAATTCTGCAATTTCTATTCCAGCAAAAGTATATTAGCTCTTTCCTTGCTTTCATTCCAATTCTGCAATTTCCATTCCAGCAAGTGTAGATTAGTCATTTCCTTTCTGCATTTCTTTCCTTTTTCAGTTTTGCAATTTCATTTCAACAAGTTCATTTCGGTTAGTTACAATTTGTTTGTTCAATCAATTAGGTTTTGCAGGTACAAGCAGAAAAAAAAAAAAACAAAAACTAAGCAAAAAAGATTTTTTTTTATGCCTCGTAGGAACATAGATAATTCAGGAAAATTCTTACCCAACACCCCCACCACATCACATAGCCACCCTTCTCTCTTCTTCAGTGGTAGTGATCCAAAAGAACCTTTAGGTGAACAACTAGAGATATTTGAAGAACCTATAGGGGAAAAAGAATAAGAAAACATCCCTCTTGAGACAATGGATGAAAACAGAAATGTTAGGGGGAATGGAGAAAGAGTAGTGGATACCTTTCCCATCTGAGAAACCAATGGGGACACTAAAATGAAAAACATAAGCCCTTCAGCCCTATCTCACTTCCATGGATTGACTACAGTAGGTCCTGACACCTTCTTGTTTGAGTTTTCTATTATTTTTCAAACTTATGACTATGCAAAAGATGAGTAAAATTTGAAACTATTCCCTTCTACCCTTAAGGATGCAACATTGCACTGGTTCATGGGGTTACCTAGCAATAACATCACAACTAGGGCTCAGATGCAGCATGCCTTCAATAACAAATATCAAGATTACTGTAGGTCAAAATACACCAAGGAAGAAATCTTTCAAATGACCATGGGAAGTGATGAATCATTGGAAGACTATGAAGAGAGGTTCCAGCTCAGTTGTAAAAGGGCTAGGTGCACACTTGACCCTGAATCGCTAAAGTTGGTCCAGATTGTGGGAATTCTTGAAGACCTTCTAGACACCCTCCATCTGTTGGCTAGGGGAGACATCTACGAACTACCTCATGAAGACATAAAGACTGCTTTTAGAAACCATTCTAGGGAAACCAAAAAAAGAGGTAGGGGGAGTCAACCCACAGCTAGTACCTCCTCATCTAGTTCATCCCTAAAAGGTGAGCTTGGACACATGCTGGAGGACTTCAAGAGTGAGATGCTGCAAACTCTTGCCATGCAAATGGATACCTTGCATATCAAAAGGAAACAAGAGGAAGAAGAGGGGGATTTGGCCATTTTTTGTCCTAGGTGCACCGGAACGCATCTTAGGAACAAATGTCCATTTAACTCCATAGAGGTTTGTTCAGTCTGTGAAGAATATCATTCCATAAATAAGTGCCCTTCCTTACCTAGACTTAAATCTGTACACTAAGGGGCCGAAGGAGCCACTGAACCACTCTATTTCATAAACAAAAGGAGACTGCATGGACCTAGACCATACGAGCAGGGAATGTAAGGGACATCTTAGGCATACTACAAACACAACCAAGCCACTTCCATACCTTCATGGGGCCCTCATGCTCATCCTTCCTGGTCCACACCTCCTCCTTGGTCCTATCCATCTCAATATCATGCCTAACCAACTACTCATGCATGTAAATCCTATGCTTAGCCCTAACCTCAGTGGAATGCATCTCATCGGGGGTGGAGGCCCTAGTACAACTCTCCTCCCACTCTTTTGCCTCCACCACCTACTCAACCACAACCATTGCCTCCTACTTCTCCAAGGCAACCCCAAATGCCTACTTAACCAAACCCAAACTCGAACAATAGACAAGCTCATCGAGTATATAGTGGGGAACCATCATGCCCAACCTATGCTATGGAGATTCAAGAGTTTAACCTATGATTTTGGAAGGTTCTCCCAGATAGCTAGCCTCCCCCTTAGCAGGTTAAGGATGATAAAGAGGAAAGTGAACCAAAAGCAATTCCACCCTTTCTTGAGAGACTACCCGGGACAACACAACCCACCCCACAAGAAACTAAACTTCTGGGAGAATTGAAACAGTTATGTGTAAAGATACCACTTCTCCAAGCCATAAATGATGTGCCTATGTACAATAAGATTATCAAAGAGAAGTTCTTCAGGCATCCAGGCAAGCATAAAAGAGATGCCCTAACCATCAATGTCATAGGAGAATTTTCTGCCCTGATGTTGGGGCAGGTAATTTGTCCGAAATATCTAGACCCCATAAGCCCAGTAGTTGATGTCCACATCAAGGGCACCATGATCCCACATACCTTGATTCATATGGGAGTTGCCATTAATGTGATGACAAAGGACACCATGCTCAAGCTCAAACTCCAGTTCTCTTTGAGAAAGACCATGACGGTACTGCAGCTAGCAGACCACTCCACCGTGACCCCTAAAGAGATTGTGGAGGATGTGATCGTCTCCATTGATTCTTGGGAGTACACTACTGATTTCTTGGTTCTCCAGCCAAAGGCAAAGCTCACTGGGTGTCCTCTCATCTTGGGAAGACCCTGGCTGGCCACTACCAATGCTTACATCAGTTGTCGGGCTGGGAACACGACCGTCAAGAATGAGCATATGTCCAAGCAGCTAATCCCTTACCCTCCTACCCAACCCCTACTAGAGCATGATCTATCTCTCTAGCTGGAGGAGGAGGATGAGGATGAAGCCTATTTTGCACCACTGTGTGTAGTAGAAACTATCATGGGGTGCAAACCATAAAATGAGGATGATATCATTGGAAATTTAATTTAGAATCCACCCCCCAATATTTTTCCATTAGAAGATCTAGTGAAAAAAACCCAAGACAATCTCCTAATTGATATTTTTGTGGCCAAACCGATCACTCTCCATGTTAAGAATATAGATTTCGGCCCAAAAAGAACCTTGAAAATCAACTCTTCCCTATCCACCTCCCAGGAGAAGGAACTGTGCGGCTTATTAAGAAAAACTTTAAATGCCTTCGCCTGGAGTTATAAGGAGATGAAGGGAGTGCACCCTTCAGTATGTACTCATCATATATACATTAAGGAGGATTGCAAACCAGTTAGGATGCCTCAAAGGAGGACGAATCCAGCCCTTAAAGACATTGTTAAGGAAGAATTGCAAAAACTACTTGATGCAGGATTCATCTACCACATCTCTGATAGTGAATGGGTTTCTCCTTTGGTGCTAGTGCCAAAGAAAAATAGTAAGTGGAGAATCTGTGTCGATTATTGTGAAATGAACAAGGCCACTTAAAAGGATCATTTTCCTTTGCCTTTCATAGATGAAGTGTGGGCTGGCAGGGAAATTTTTTTCTCCTTCCTAAATGGGTTTAGCGGGTACAATCTGATTCAAATCAGCTCGGAAGACCAATATAAGACCACTTTAACTTGTCCTTGGGGTACCTTTGAATACTGGGTCATTCCTTTGGGTTTGTGCAATGATCCAACCACTTTCCAGAGAGAAGTATTGAGTATATTTTCTAACCTAGGGAAATTTTTGGACAAGTTTATTGAAATGAACTTGTCCATCAGCCTAGAAAAATGTGAATTTTTGATGATTGAAGGGACCGTGCTAGGTCATTCAATATCTCAACAAGGGTTGCAGGTGGAACCCAACAAAATTGCCATCATCCAAAGGGTCCCACCTCCTCAAAAGGTGAGAGATGTCCAAAGTTTCCTAGGCTTAGCAAGATATTACAGAAGATATATTAAGGATTTTAGTAAGTTAGCTTCTCTGTTGTTTGGTCTTTGGGAAAAGATGTTGATTTCATATGGACTAAAAACTGTCAAGAAGCCCTAGATACCTTGAAAATAAAACTTGTGACTTCCCCAATTTTGAGAGGCCTAAACTGGGCCCTACCTTTCCACATTCACACAGATGCCTCAAACAAATCAATAGGAGCAGCCTTGGGGCAGATTGATGAAAAGTTACCTTATGCCATATACTTTATGAGTAAAAATCTGTCAGAGGAAGAGTTAAACTACACGGTCACCAAGAAGCAAATCCTAGATGTAGTGCATTCCTTAAATAAGTTCAGACATTATATCATAGGCTATCAAACGTTTGTACACACTGAAAATTCTACAATTAGGAATTTAATGAATAAACTAGATGTAAATGCTCGCATTATTAGATCGTTCCTTTTACTGCAGCAGTTTGATTGAACCATTTCCGATAAGCCTTGTAAAGAAAATGTTGTTGCTAACTTTCTGTCTATAGTATATTTGCCTGCAGGTGAGGAAGGAATGGGGGATGATCCAATGCTAGATGAGCACCTATTTGCTATCTCTATACTCTCTCCATGGTTTGCTGATATAGCAAATTACTTGGTTTCATAATAGTTCAGACCACACCTGCCCTCGAAAGAGAAGAGCAAGATCATGAGGAAAAAAGCCCCTTTCATTTGGATTGGGGGCAATCTCTTCAAACTTGACCCAGATCAGATCTTGAGAAGATGTGTCAGGGAGGAGGAAGTTTTTGACATTCTCCTAACTTGTCATGATGGGCCTTGTGGAGGCCATTTTGCAGCAAAAAGGAATGTCCTCAAAATCTTGCAAGCAGGTTACTATTGGCCCACTCTTCATCAAGATGTGAAGTGATATACCAGCCAATGCGATTGGTGCCAAAGGATGGGGAAACCTATTCCAAAGGATGAGATGCCCATGCAACCTCATGTGACTTTTGAGACATTTGAGAGGTGGGGCATGGACTTTTCGGGTCCTATCAACCCTCTTTCAAAAAAAAGGCAATACATCATTGTGTGCACTAATTATCTGACAAAATGGGCAGAGACAAAAGCAATCAAGGCAACAATAGAGGAAAAATTAGCAGAGCTTTTAAGAGAGAACATCTTCTATAAGTTCGGGTATCCAAGAGAACTAGTTATAGATCAAGGAAGTTAGTTCACTTCCAATTTGATTGAAGACTTTCTCACACATCATAAAATCAAGTATAGAACTTCCACCCCTTACCATCCACAAGCCAATGGGTAGGTGGAAGTCACTAACAAAACTTTGGAAGGAATTTTCACCAAGGTATACGAGCAACAACAGGAAAAATTGGGTGGATAGACTAGTTGAGGCCACCTGGGCCTACAACACAACATGGAAGACCACCACAGGGTTTGCACCCCATGAACTAGTATATGGGAAGAAGGATTTGCTGTCAATAGAATTTGAATACAATACACTAAGGATGACAGCTTAGCTGGACCTAGACCTCAGCCATGCATAGAGGGAAAGGCTACTCCATCTCAATGGATTGGATGAACAAAGACTGCAGGCCCTTCTCGACACAGAGGTAGTCAAGCTTCAAAGGAAAATATGGCATGATAAAAATATCGAGTAGAAGCAATTCCAAGAGGGAGATTGGGCACTGATCTATGACTCAAGGTATAAAGACTTCAAAGGTAAGTTAAGGACAAGGCGACTGGGACCCTACACCGTGGAAAAATGTAATGACAATGGTTTAGTTCTGATCAGAACCATTGATGAGGAAGCCATCCCCATGCTTGTCAATGGACATAGGTTGAAAATTTACAAGAAGCCCCTATCCAAGCAAGACATCATTGAATATTTGAATAAGATAGTGTTTCTAGTGGAGTAGGTCTCAGCCTCCACTCCACCCACTTACTAAAGAAGCAAAAATAAAAAAGAAAAATAATAAGGGCTCAAGTGAAAACATCCATGAGGCGCTTGAGTCCCATCACTGGGTTGAAAACCTCTTTTAAGGCAGCCCAGTGATGACAAAAAAAAAGAAGAGAGAATAAGATCCCTCGGTGAAAACCCCCTTTCGAGGTGCCTAGGGGAGGAAGTTAGGGTGAAAACCTTTGGGAGGTGCCCTAGTTGTCCTTCAAAAAAAAAAGAAGGAAAAAAATAGAGAAAAAAGAAAGAGGAAATTGACTTTTAACATGCATTGCAAGTTATAGGTGGACCACAGGAAGCAAGAGAGGATGAAATAGAGCTTATTTCACCTCTTCCATACTCTTCTCAATCATTTCTGACCTTCCTTCCACCTCACTGTGTGTCTTTTCTGAACACTGTGTATCCTACAGGGGGCTTTGTGTGTTCTACGGGAGGCTCTTGTAGAAATCATAAAGAGCTCGAAATGGATTTTAAAAAAAGTTTGAGGAGCTGGGAAGTTTTGTGAAGAGCTTGTAGGCCCTCCTACAACTATCCACCCTCTTGGCTATCCATCCCACACCTGCACCACCTCATTATCTTGGATTTCTTGCCTTCCTAAAGAAAAAAAACACACAAACCAATTTTTAGAAAAAACAAAGAAATAAAAGGAACATCACCTCCAAAGCTCACCCAAAGCTTACCAAATACCTCCCCATCACCATAAGTATCTCTGGTAGCATCCTAATAGCTCCTAGCACAAGAATCAACTAAAATTTTTAAAGGGAGAAGCAGTTATAGAAGCTCCCCTAGGATTTCCTGTAACATTTGATCCCCTTAAAATCAAGCCACAATAGCAAAATAGGTGCAGCCATAGGATTGAAGAGGATGTCTGAAGTAGATATAGCTAGAGGGTACCTACAAAAATCAAACAAGCCACACATCAGAGAGAAGAAAGCATACAACAGAGGAGATTCAGGCATGCAGCAACTGAAATTCGAGCATGTAGCAGTAGAGGAACCAAAATGCACCACAACACGAACATTCAACTTGCAGATAAGTGTCTAACCCTCTCCTCTGTTGCATCTGTGTAATTGAAAATGTGCATAAGCGAATGAGATGGTTAGGGTTCAATGATAATGGTGGCTAGTTAACTGGCCACCCTCATCCAGTTGACTACGCTCATCCGGAGATGCCACCACACATGTGCCTAGTCAACTCACAGAAAATACAAACGACAAGTAGTGGATGTTATACAAACTTTGATGAATTTTGATGTAATGATGGGAAGTGATTGTAGGAAAGAGTCATGAAGGGCCATGATGACAGAGCAATGGGGACCAATGGTCTAAATTTGGAAACGTATCTTTTTTCTAGCTCACCCCATCACCAGAAATATCTCAAAGAAGACACAAGTATTCCTCCTCGAAACTCCTTCACCACCTTTTCTTCCATTTTTTTCCTCGTCCACTTAGCTACAGTAAGCTCCATACCACCTCCATAACCTTGAAAACATGTTTCTCTATCAATTTCAGCCAACCTTCTACTATCGGAGTGCTACAAGAGCAGTAACAGGTTCTACAGGAACGGGTTCTACACAGGCACCTACATCCAGTTCTACAGGAGGGATAATAAGTAGTTTTTAAGGAAGAAACATGAGGTTTTCGCTCAAATTATGGCTTGAATAGGTAGGCTCTGTACAGACCCACCTTTAATATTAATATGTGCAAGAAATGATACAATTTTAAGGAGGAATTAAGCCTATAGAAGAGAAGAATTCCATAAAAACATTTCTGCCTATTTTATGAAAAAACATAGTTGTTCTCTGTTTCCTGTGTCTTCAAAATTTTTTTGTCTCCATCTCTACCTGGGGTGTTCCAAAAGGGTATAAGCAAAATGACAGGGAGATTCATGAGGAAGGAACCCACAAATTTAGTCAGGCTCCATGAACATCCTGAGGTGGTAGCCATTTTCACCAGAGCCAATTGGATGCCATTTTTCGAAAAACTTTGAGGGTTTGATGAAGAAGTGGCTCAGGAGTTTTCCCTTGCTTTAGTACCTCGCTCAAAGACCCATGCCACTTTTACTTTCAAAGGTCTCACCATGGAGATCACCCTAGAATATATCAGTAGAGTTACCAGCCTTCCTCTCAGATTACCTTGGAGCAAAGATGAGAAGCCAGGGACAAGTTGCCAAGAAAACCTTCTTGCAACCAGATGAACATCTTGTAGGAAAAAAAATGGCATTAGAAGAACAAGCATACCTTACCCTTGTGATGAGGTTAGTTACCAAATCATCAATTATATTTCCTATGAATGGAGGTATAGCATAGTTTATGGCTACCATTTTAAACTTCTCCATGAGCTGAGATATGGCATGGACACTCCCACACCCGAAAAACTTAGCATCCCCTATTTTCTCCTATAGCCCGCTCTAGACTCCAGCATGAAGTTAAAGGTAGTAGGTCCAAATTAGTTGGCTCACCATGGGTTAATTAAACTATTAGTGGAAGAAACCCTCCACACCTTCACAATCCTCATAGCATGGGAAATCTTCAGCAATATGACAAGAGAAGATGATATAAAAGCCCTAACATATGACCACAGTCCTTCTGAAAGTGAGGGGGAGGAAAAATAAGAAGAGTAGGGGAGGAGAATGAGGAGCAAACAGAGGTGGAAAACACTAAACAGAGAAGGAGGAAACTAAACCAGAGGAGGAAGAACATAAAAGAGAGTAAGAGCAAACAAAATCAGTAGAGACAGAGAAGACAAAAGGAGAGGAACAAGGGGTAGAAAAGATAGAAGTGTCTCCTGAGACACTAGAAAGGGAGGCATCAGCTTCTCTTGTTGGCATCAGCACCCCTATTAAACCCAAACAAAAGAGGAAGAGGTGAACATCAATGTATTTTAGGGCTCAGAAAAGTACAAGGATAAAAATGAGAAAATCACAACCATCTTCAACAGTGCCTATTGTAATTGAAGATTCAACCACTGTCAAAGGGAAGAATCTTCCTCTAAAACCCCCATCACATATGAAAGGGCAAGTCCTAGATATTCCACTTTGAAGGAAAGAGTGCAACTACAAGACTCAAAAACAGCTCTACAGGAAGGACAGACTGTTCTACATGAAACCCTAACTAAGCTACAGGAGACCAAAAAATTGGAAAAAGGGGTAGAAGAATAGCCAAAGGGGAAGGAGGAAACAACAGAGACCCAAGACCCTGAGCCCCAACCTAGTTTGGGATCTTATTACAATCTCCTTGAGGGGGGAAAATTATTCCACAGAAATTTGCAGTCCCACTTGTCTTTGAGCTGGAGAAAGAAAGAATAAGGAGCCATAGATGGATGCAAATTTCCAAATCCAAGGGGGTAGAGGATATTGGCCACATGGAGAACAAGCTTAGAGAGATGGGTAGGGAATTAAGTGATGTAAGACATAGAGAGGCAATGAAAAGAACTCACTTGGAAACAAAAAATGAGTTGCTAAGAAAACAACTGCAAGAAAAGGAGACACAATTGGAATGCATGGCCAGCTAGTCTATGGAGGTGCTATAGTGCATGACACTAGCAAAATAATATGGAGTATACCTCAAAGACCAATGGTTGCAGTTTTAGATCAAGACTTTGGCACAGAGAGGTACCATGCCTTTCCGAGATTATAGACAGTTTACATACCTATGTGACCAAAGTTCAGCAGAATACAAGGCAAAGATAGCAGAGTTTTATTTGTATAACTTGGCCCTCACTGATATGAACCTATGGGACCCCAATGCTAGGCTAGGGGACTTGAAACTGATGGCCATGGCATCATGGATGAATAATGAGGATAAAAGGGCAATAGAAATGAAAAAGTTGATGGAAAAAGTGAAAAATGAACCCTTAATGATCAAAGTTGAGCGATCAGACCCCATGGCTCTCATCAATGTCCACCAACTGCTTGCAAATAATCCTCAGAGTTCCCCTAAGTATATCAATGAGCAGGCTCAGGCCATTACAAATTTTTAGGACATGGAAAGATTACATGGGGAAGACTATATTCATGCTTGTATGAGAAGGCAAAACACTCTTCCACACAATCTGCAAATCAGGGAGTATCACTTCCCAACAAGGATGAAAGAAGCATTAAGGAGAGTGCCACTGTACAAGCGTTCTACGCAAATTTTTAAGGCCAATTGGATTGGCCTCAAATTGAGTCCCTGTTGCTGCTAGGCCTACTTTAATGTGGAGAAGAGGAAGAAGAATAGCACGAGTGGGAAGAAGTGGACAGAAAGCTAGGATTCCATGACAAAGAAGAGGACCTCAGATCAGAAGCATGGGATGTTAGGAGGCCATCAGGGCCATCAAAGATGAGGATATGGACTAGTTTCTCAGAGGATGAGCAACACATTCAGTAGGAGGTGAGGATGAGCCCCATAAATGGGTAATTATATGGGCTCAATTTGCCTCCTAACTTAACTTAATCCACCATTCTCATTATTTTATTGCATTTTTTTAATTTTATCTATGCTAATAGATTGAGTTGGATTGGTCATTATGCCTTGAAGTCTAATGTGTGCTTAATGCATATTTTTGGTCAATTTTGGAGGCAAAGTCAACGAGTTAATAAACATTTGGAAGCAAATATTTGAATAAAACAAGGGAGAGGATTTATAGGAGGGTGTTACACTCATTTATGACTCCCTACTTTGAATTCTCCTTTAGAAAACGTGGAGCACAAGTAGCCATATCAATGCACCAAAGAGGCAGCTGAGAAAGTGGAGTATAAGTGTTGTCTATCTCAAGTTTTGGGAGACGAGCCTCCCTAATTTTAAGGGACATGTTGGAAGCTCCAGTTATATAAGTAGAGGTGCCTAGGGCCTCATTAGGTTGTTGGATGTTAGTCAATTTTTTTGCACTTTTGTTGTAGCTTAACTTCGAGCTTACTTTTGTCGAATGTTTCATGTAACCTTACTGTTATTTTGATAATGAAGATGAGATTGTTTCTAAGCTAGCACTGAGTCACCTCAGAGGGCTGAAGCTCTTGGGTTAGGACCCAATCCAAGCAACCAAGCACCTCTTGTTTTGTATTTATATTCTTTGTTTCAGTTTATGAATGAGTTGTTGATAGATAGTTTTCTTTCTTAGATAAGAATAGGTTTCTTTTAGTAATTTGAAAAGTTTTTTCCATTTTAGTTTGTTGTAGCAGGTTGAATAGTGATAGAAGAAGACATGAAAAAGCCCTCAATAGAGCCTTGACCTCCTTTCTCCTCTTTGGGACCATGAACTGAGGCCAAGACCCTATTGCTGCCACAAAAAACACAGATTTGCCTTTTCCATAGGATTTCTAGTGTTGCAACTTGTAGAAGGTGAATGTATTGCTGTAGATCTATTTCATCATGGTCATTTCCATCTTTACAATAAATTTATTTCCATGCTTTCTTTCTGTATAGCATTGTTTATCATTTACCTTCCTAGATCATAATTTAGACTAGCTTGATGAACAGTTCTATTTTTTAGTGTAGCTAATTTCCTTGCTTGCTTAGTTTGAGAGCTTGATTTTCAGTTCTCTTGCAATACATATCTTCTCACAATAACTCAACCAATCAGCCATCACCAGCCCTTTTTGATCCATGTTCCACAGGTCATCCAATGTCCCTCACAAATCTGCCTTAATTTTCTGCTCTTTTCTCATGAACTTTCCTCTCTTTCCTTGAACAAGTACAACCATCTTTCTCTTCCCTACTCCTTCTTGATGAACCCTAGACACCTTAACACATCCTCCTTGCCATCATCTACCCCTTCCACCCATTTTCCTACATTAAAAACCTCCAAAACAGCTCTCAGCATCCTCCTGTAGACCTCCTGTAGATCCCATGCAACCTCGTGTGGATTTTCCTATAGGTTTTTTTTTTAAGTCCAATTGCAAGAAAATCCTCCTGAAGGTCACTTGGGACCTCTTAGGACCCATATACACCTTCCTACACCTCTGCAAACTCCAAAGTGATCCTCCATCGCCACCTAATCGCTGCCACATTCACAAACAATTAAATTACATGCATGATAAGTTCACCGAAAAATACATAAAAATCCATAAAGATGTTTCTTTTCTCATTTCCTTCTAGAAATATCTTGAATATATTTTGTTTACTTCCTAAGTAGGTATTGGCATTCATTTTATGGTTTTTCACCTCTCCTTCTACAAAACTAGGGTTAGCTGGTTAATTGGGGTTTGCTAGGGTTACTTCACATTTCAATCTTCTTTCACTTTCTGCAAGTAGAGTAGCTTTTGTAGGTTAAGATTTCCTTTCTTTCCTCACATATAAAGCTTCTTTTGGAATTCATAGAAGTTGGCTTGAGATCCTAGTGATCTTGCGCCAGCTAACCAAGTGACAACCTGCAGTAAGAACTAGTACTTGTGCATACAACATTGTCGCTTCCATGTTTGCTACGAGCAACCGAGTTGATAAAAGTAAAGTAGCAAGCCCAGGAGTTGCAGCATTATTGCTGCAATACTGGTGCTCACCATCAAACATGGTCAATAATGGTAAATGATGGTTAATCATGGTTGTTAGTGTCCAAACCTAACCCCCTTATTTATGTAATAGGGTCAAGTCATAGTTATAGTTAGTTAAAGAGTCAATAAAGCCCATATTAATAATTGTAAGTGGTTGACCCAGATTTGAAGAAGGGACCACAGTTAGTTGCAAATCGAAGATGGTATTAGATACATTGTATTAATAAGAACCATGGTACTAACCCATGGTATCATATGTATGAATCCTATATAAAGGATAAAGAATCCCCTTGAGGAGCGTTGTGTCTTATTTTGTGATTGAGTCCAGATCTATTGGAGGTTGCCCACTTGAAGAGGCAAGTGAACATTAATTTCCTTTTTGAATAATAAAATACATGTTATTATTTCTTATTGTTCTATGTTATGGGTATATTTATTCACATATTTGGTATTCTAGTATCTTCTCGTAGGTCAAGAGAATAACAAGTCGTATCAGAGCACTTTCCAGGGTAGGTGGGATCTCCATTATTAACAGAATTGATTTGGCGAGAGACGTGCTTCGGTGTCTTTAAATCACGGGATCTGTTGTTGAGCACATAAACCTGCGGATTTGGGGAGGCATGCACGCAAGAATTACAAGAGGTGGTCATTCTTGTTGGAATCCCATGTAACCCCTGTGGGTACCCCTTCGATAGTAGCACATTAGATATAACCATACACAAACTATCTTCCAAGTACCCTCTAGGTATATTGGAAGCTCCCTAGCCTCTCTTGAAACCTCGCCATGGATAAACCATCAGCTGTTCGGCTTCTACAGTACACTGACAGCAACACACAAGGAGATTACTCATGCGTACGATAGGGTAGTCGGGTTGTATGGCTAAGGGTATGGTTGTTGCTCCTTGGTTAGTTCCCTGAAAGATTGGCTGAGTAATATTGTTGGACCCTTATGTATATTGTGATTTGTAGCACATGGCATTCCTTGAGACCATAGTTCCCTTGTCTTTCTCTTAATCACGCATCATATTTTTAGGTTGGGCTCTTGGTAGCTGCAACAATCAGTTTCACCATTCAGATCTATCAGATCCGCCATTCATATCTGTCAGATCCGCCAATCAGATCCATCAGGTCCACCATTTAGATCTAGCAGCAGGGGTTCAATCACTGCCACATTCCTACTCATACTCTACAGTTGAGGGTTTCGCTAACAGATCTGACAATTTGTGTGGCTCCTATACCTAGGCATGATTCTCACACAACATCGGGCAGAATTAACTTTTATGGGAATCAGCTACTGCAACATTCCTAAGCGAGGAGTAAAACTCCTTTCGGAGTAAAAAAATAACAAAATAAAAGAAAAAGTTTGAGACCCTCCCAGGACGCTTATAGGAGACTTAGCCCATAAGAATCACGTCTACAGGCTGAGCAAGGTGGTACAATTCACTTATCAGTATCAAAATTTTAGTTGGTCCCAACTTTTTTTTTGCAGTAACGACAAGTGCACGGGATCTGTGCATGGTACAAACTAGAGCTCAAGCTATGGCCAATGAGAATATAGACACCCTTGAACAAAATTTTGAGGCATTATTGAAGCAGATCCAGACCTTAAATGACACAATCATAAAGGGAAATTTGGGGGAACAACCAGAGGCATATTATTTTAATGAAAACCTTGAGGGTGAGTCTAGCCATTCTCTTCACTTCTATGGAAATCACCAATAGTCCCAACCTTGACCACCCAAGCTGGACATCTTTAAATTTGATGGCTCTCATTCGGCCACATGGCTAGCACAAATGGAGCAATATTTTACATTGAATCACATTAGGGATGATGCAGCTAAGCTAAGTGTGGGAAGCCTGTACTTGGACCAAGAAAGATGGCAATGGTGGCAGTGGCATCAACGTTGCTATGCAAGGCCAATGACTTAGTAGATATTCTCAAAAGTCGTTTCTGATCACTTTGACCATGAATCTAACTTTTTGGGTCATCTTACTAAGGTCTGATAGATAGGCACAGTGCAAGAATATATTAAAGCCTTTGAAGCATTATCCTTCCACACATGAAATCTAGTAGATGAATTCTACCTGGAATGATTTGTTAGTGGTCTCAAAGACACCATACAAGCCCATGTCTAACTGCAACACCCAGTCTCATGGCTGGCAGCTTGCAAGATAGCTCGTGAAATAGAACACACGTTAGCGGCCCAGTTGACTTGTACAAATTTAGCCAAGGGACGCCCCACCGAGGCTCCGAGCACTACCCAAACACTTAAGGTTTGAAAGGTGTCACCAACAAAAATGGCAGAAAGAAGAAAGCAAGGATTGTGTTACTGTTGTGATGAGAAATACTCCGTGGCGCATAAATTAAAGGAACCCAAATTCTTTCAAATTGATGCTACTCATCCCAGTTCATCTGAGGAAGCCCCACCATTTGAGGGAGCAGAGGAGGAAGATGAGGACAACAAGCTGACAATGAGCTCCCAGCTACACCTGAAGAACAAACTATCTTGCTTCATGCTTTGGCAGGAATTTGTTCTCCCCAAACTCTCAAAATCAGAGGTTTTATTAAGCATTGCCCTATAGTAGTCTTGATCGATAGTGGTAGTACACAACTTTATCCATCAAAGAGTCGCTAAAGCAGTGCATTTCTTTGTCAGAGCAGTCTCTAATTTCCAGGTCTAGATTGCTGATGGGGGGACAATGAAATGTGAAGGCCACTGTGAAAATGTCAAACTTCAAATGGGGGATTATCACCTAAAGACCCACATGTTTGCCATACACATGGGTGGGTGTGACATTGTCTTAGGTGTTGAATGGCTCCACATGCTCGGCCCAATCACAATGGATTTCAAGGAGTTGTATATGAGCTTTAAGTAGAATAATCACACACATACCCTCCGCGGACTCCAAGCAGGTGCTCATTATATCATCAGCTTGCATAGGATGGAAAAATTGTTAAAAAAGAGCCACCATGGAGTTATATCCCAATTTAATGCCACCCAGGCCTTTGAACCCACTTCTCTTCATATTCATCCTAAGAAGCAACAGGTCTTAAACAACCATCTGCCAGTCTTCGACAAGCCTCATGATCTTCCACCCTCAAGAGGGGAACATGCTCATAGCATTACTTTGGTCCTAGGGGCACAACCACAAAATGTGCACCCATATAGATATCCTTTTTCCCAAAAGAATGAAATTGAAAAAAATCATCAAGGAATTCCTGGAAGTCAGTGTCATTCATTCTAGCATTAGTCCTTATTCATCACCTGTAGTCATGGTGCTCAAGAAACATGGGGAATGGTGTATGTGTCTAGACTTCAGGGCCCTCAACAAGTTGACTATCAAAGATAAATTTCCCATCTCGGTTATTGGTGATTTTCTGGATGAACTAAATGGAGGTCAATTCTTTACTAAGCTTGACCTTTGCTTGGGCTATCACCAAATTCACATGAAAGAAGTAGACATTCCAAAGACTAATTTCCGAACTCATGAAGGCCATTATGAATTCTTGGTCATGCCATTTGGTATCTGTAATGCCCCATCCACTTTCAGAGCCTCGTGAATCACCTTTTCAAACCATATCTCAGAAAATTTTTCCTTATTTTCTTTGATGACATCCTCATTTATAGACTCACTTGGGAAAAACATCTTCAACATGTAGATCTGCTCTTGCAGCTACTCCAGAAGCATAAATTATTTGTCAAATTGTCCAAGTGCTCTTTTGGCATGGAAGAAGTTGAGTATTTGGGCCACATTGTGGCACGTGAAGGTATTAGGGTGGATCCCAAAAGGATCCCGGCAATAAAGGATTGGCCTCAACCAAAGGCCTTGAAGAGCTTGAGAGGATTTTTGGGTCTCACCGGCTACTATCTCAAATTTGTCCACAATTATGGTCGCATTGCTAGACCCCTCACTCACCTTCTCAAGAAAAATTCATTCCTCTGGAATGATGCAGCACAATAGGAATTTATAGCTCTCAAACATGTGATGTGTTCCACTCTCGTATTGGCACTACTCGACTTCACCAAATCTTTAGTGACTGAATGTGATGCTTCAAGTATAGGTATTGGCACTGTCTTAATGCAGGAAGGTTGACCGTTCACCTTCATTAGTCAACAACTATGTGGGACAAATCTGGGACAATCTACCTATGAGAAGGAGATGATGGTCATCCTACATTCAGTGGATATATGACGACCATAATTGTTGGGGCGGCATTTTCAAATCCACATAGACCATCAAAGCCTTAAATATTTTTGGAGAAACTCCTATCCTTGCCACAACAAAATAAATGGCTAGCCAAAATGTTGGGATATGATTATGAGATAATTTACAAGAAAGGGCATGAAAATGTTTCAGTGGATGCTTTATCACGCCAATTTCAGGAGGAAAGCACCCTGCTAGCAATCTATTTTCCCATTCTAGAGTGGATTGAAGAGGCTCGTAAGGAATGGTTTTCACATCCTCTGCTCTTCCAACTCATTAATAAATTGCAGGTGAATCTAAATTCCACAATGGGCTACTCTTGGCAGGATAAGATTCTTCGCTACAAGGACAAAGTAGTGATATCACCAACATCCACCCTCAAAAGTCACATTTTGACAGAGTTGCACTCATTTCCCACTGCAGGCCATTCAGGCTTTCAGAAGAATTATGCTTGCACTCAACGTTCATTCTTTTGGACAGACATGAAAAATGACATTCTTACTTTTGTAGCTGAGTGTGATGTGTTTCAACACCACAAAGGAGAAATAGTGAAATCCCCAAGCACATTAAAGCCATTTCCCATCCCTACATCAACCTGAACGGAGGTTTCTATGGATTTCATTACGGGTCTTCCAAAGTTAGGCAACAATTCAGTCATCATGGTGGTTGTGGAAAAAATTTCTAAGTATTCTCATTTTTGCACCCTACCCCACCCTTTTACACCAGCTTTGGTGGCTCAATCTTTCATGGACGAGATATTCAAATTGCATGGCAAGCCGACTTCCATTGTGTCTGATCATGACCCGATCTTCACCAGTAACTTTTTGCAGGAACTCTTCAGGCTACAAGCTACCCAACTACAACTTAGTACTTCCTATCATCCGCAAAGAGATGGTCAAACTAAAGCAGTAAACAAATGTCTGGAGACCTACCTCAGGTGTTTCACATAAAAAAAACAACATCTAAGGGTACAGTGGTTACCTCTGTTCAAATGATGGTATAATACTAACTATCATGCCACCACCAAATTGACTCCATATGAAGCAGTTTATGGTAAACTCCCTCCTTCAACTACTTCTTATATCCAGGGATGCTCGAAGGTACAAGCAGTGGATCAAATCCTATAGAACTATTCAACCATGTTGGCCCACCTCAAAGAGAATCTCCATCAAGCTCAAAATCCCATGAAGCAACAGGCAGACCAACATTGTTCAAAGCGCAAATTCAAGAAGGGGATAAGGCATTCTTGACTTTACAACCATAAGCAAACATCACTCAAGAACAAGGGTTGTCAGAAATTATCTCCAAAATTCTACGAACCATATCAAATACTTCAACGCATTAGAGAAGTAGCCTACAAGCTAGACTTGCCACCCACTTCAAAAATCCATCTCGTCTTTCATGTCTCATGCCTCAAGAAAATGGTTTGGAACTTCAAACCAGTCTACCAGAATTTGATGAAGAAGGTTCAATCTGGCTCCAACTTGAACAGGCTCTTGACATGTGAGAATGACACCTATGCGACCGCACAATCAAGGAAGTCCTCGTCAAGTGGAAATACACCTCTCTAGAAGATGCGACCTTGAAACCAACCACTGTTCTTCAGCAGTTTCCGTAGCTTCAGCCTCGAGGACAAGGTTATTTTTATGGGAGAGGGCATGTTACGGTCCACCCCTTACCCCATTATTCATGTAATAGGGTTGAGTCATAGTTATAGTTAGTTAAAGAGTTAATAAATCCCATATAAATAATTGTAAGTGGTTGACCAACATTTAGAGAAGGGACCACAATTAGTTGCAAATGGGCCATGGTATTAGATAGATGTATTAATAAGAACCATAGTACTAACCCATGGTATTTCATGTATGAATTCTATATAAAGGATAGAGACTCCTCTTGAGGAGAGTCGTGTCTTATTTTATAATTGAGCCCAGCTCTATTGGAGGTTTCCCCCTTGAAGAGGTAAGTGAACATTGTTTTCCTTTCTGAATAATAAAATACATGCTATTATTTCTTATTGTTCTGTGTTCTTAGTATATTTGCTCGCATATTTGGTATTTTGGTATCTTCTCACAGGTCAAGAGCATAACAATGGTAAACCATGGTCCAACGTCACGTTATGACAAGGATTGTGTCAATATGAAAATCACCCATTGTCAACTACGTTTATTTTAACGTTTAAAATATTTATCTTAGGTTTTTTTTTTTTTTTTGTGTGGTTCACAGACCACCCTTGGTCACTCGGTGGCCACTATGTCCACGGCTTAGAGACTAGGATGATCCACAGGGGATCAATCCTTTCGACCATCAACAAACTTGACCCCAAGAGCTTACAGGAATTGGCCCTGTGACCTCCCATCTGGCGAGGCCCCAACTTGACCAATTGAGCTAACACTTGGGGCTATTTATCTTAGGATTTATATACCTTGGGTTTATAATATTATTCCCTTGTATTTAGTCAATCATGGTCAACCTTAGTCAACCATGTTTTATAAAATAAAACATGGTCATCCATGGTCAATAATGGTTAACCATTGTCCCAATGACACATTGTTGCAAATATTGTCTTGATATGAAAATCAACCATCGTTAAGCATGCTCAACCATGGTCCAACATCAAATTGTAATAAGGATTGTGTTAATATGAAAATTAGCTACACTCAGAAATAATCCCTTGGGCTAATAATCCTTTAGGTTTTTGATATTGGCCCCTTGGGTTTATAATATCAATCCCTTGGGTTTATTATTCACTAGGGTTTATAATACAAATTATGGCCAACCATGGTCAATCATATCCAACCATGGTTCGACATCACATTGTGAGAAATATTGTATTTATATCAAAATCAATCATGATCAAATATTATCTGCCATGATCCAAGTTTGCATTGTGACCAAGATTGTCTTGATATGAATATAAACCATGTTCAACCATCGTCAACAATGTTTATTTTAGGGTTTATAATATTTATCTCAGGGTTTATATACATTTGGTTTTTAATATCAATCAGCATGAACCATGAACAATCACGGTGAGGCATGGTCCAATGTCACATTGTGACAAACATTCGCTCGATTTGAAAATCAATAATGATCAACCATATGAAAATCAACCATGGTAAACCATGTTTATTTTATTGTTTATAATATTTATCTTAGGGTTTATGTACCTTGCATTTATAATATTCCTCCCATTGATTTAATATTAGTCTCATGGGTTTAATCTACTATGGTACACCGTTTCATTGTGACAATATTGTATCGATATGAAAATCAATCATGGTCAAACATGATAAGCCATGGTCCAATGTCGTATTGCAATAACAATTGTCTCAATATGTAAATAAACCATGGTCAATCATGGTCAACCATGTTTGTTTTCAGGTTTATAATATTTATGTTAGGGTTTTTATACCTTGGGTTTATAACATTAATCTCTTGAGTTTAATATTATTCCATTGGATTTATAATTCCTTATGGTTTTCCTATTAATCCCTTGGGTTTAATACTAATTAATATATAATAATATATTAATATTTTCTTAATGCATGATTAATATATTAATATATTAATATTAGGGTTTATAATATAGGTTTTTGTAGAGCCTCATGAATGCTTCATCTTGACACTCTTCTTCACTCATTTTCCTTCTCTTTGACCATTTCTTTTAACTTGATAGGCATCAAATTGCACATTTTTGACATAGGTAAGGTAGTAATTATCCCATTTTTCATATTTTCTAAATTTTCCTTATTACTAAATTATATTTTACATTTCCTACTAGATTCGTGCAATTCTGCAGCTAACATCCATTTCTGCAACCAACTCCATTGTTGAAAAGTGTCTGAGGCACCATTCAAGGAAAGAGAGATATTTGCATGTTGTACTATGCAACAATCCCTCCATATATGAATAGCAATAGCTAGGTTAGAGATATAAATGGGGACCCTTTTTAAATTTTTTGTCTTAGGATAATAAAACCTAACTCCAAGAAATTACCTTGGAAAATCTTGCAAAACAACCCAAGGATGAGATCCTTATCAAAAATCACAAATCACACTTTTCCATGTGACTATCATAAAACACCTTTAAAAGTTTGTGATGCATGATCAAAACTCCCACTGTGATATCCCAATTATAAGAATCTTGTCATTTTGCAAGTAATTAAGATATGCCACCACAATGCCTGTTAAAGATTTGTGAAATGCAATATTTCAACAATTGTAATCACATTTCACCTTATAGAAAGCACAACGCTATATTGTATCCGTTTGAAGATTGTGATGTGCGAATAAGAGTAGTAATCGTGTGAAATAATTTCATTTTAAATACAAAAACAAACAAATTGACAGGTTGATAAATATTGAGCGGCTCGAAGAGAGCTAATCATTTTCCAAGTTATGAGTAGCTAACATTGAGTATCTCATTAAACGTTTCTCATGATCCAAGGTCATTTCAGAAATTCTTTCAATCATAATTGCTCGATATTTTCTGCACTGATATATATTGTCCATTTTAGGCAAGCTACAAAAGAAATGTCATTGAGGAAGGTGATGTAGAAACAAAAAAATCAAAGCATTCCTCAATCCAAGTTTACAGACATGGCTCCCATATTCTCCAATATAGTCTGCAACTCTTACGGAGGATAAACAACTTGGGAGGTCATTTACAATAGGCTTGAGGGCGAGCATCCTAAGATTACTGTTACAAGAGCAACAATTGACTCAACAGGACCTTTGAGGTTTCAATTCAGGGATGCTACCTGTTATTTCCTGAATAGGATAGGAGAGAGGGCTAAAATATCCCCTACATGGATATGATCAGGTGCATGGTAGAAATCCTCACCATTGAAGATATGGAATTCAGGAATTCAAGAAACGAACTCACAGGATCATTCACAACAGAGGAAATGAAGAAAACGTATCATATACCTGATCCTGAGGATATATATGATAAGACATACATGGCCAACTTTGCAAAGAAGAACCCAGACCCCCTCAAGCTTATTCAACACTGGAGAGTATTGGACAAAACAAATTCAAATTTGACAAATCAGGTATGTATGCTATAACTTCTTTGGAAAACCCCTATAACTATGTAGCTCCTATGTTATGTACACTATATGGGTTGCCCAATAAATCTAATTTTTCCATAGAATGGATTCCTCTCATTGTTTCTTGCATTAATTCCCACATCATGAATTGGGCCACCACCCTATCTAATAACATAGCCACCATCATTACCGAGTATCGATAGAAGAGAGCCTCCTCTCTAGAGAACCTTCCCCCCTTCTATTTTAGTGCCTACATTATGGATACCTTTTGTTTCTGTGCTACATTTCCTACCATAGGTTGGAAATGGACCTTACAAGATCCCTACCCTATCCTCCTCAGTCATAGCAAATATGGGAATCCCATTATATACCTCATCTCTATAAGATATGCCATTCTATTATTTTTCCCCTGCATCAAATAATTTTCAATAAGAAATCTCCTAGGTTTTCCCAAGAAGCCGCAACAGACCTTCTAGTTATCGGAAAATCTTTTATTGAAGAATGGTTCACCTACATTAGGTTTTTTGGTAGCACAACTGACCCACGTGTCCTTCATTTTTATGTTTCTAATAAATTTTTAGCAAGGGAAATCACCCACCAGACCGTGGGAAAAGTCCTAACTAAAGTACTAAAAGAAAACAAAAAGTTATTATGGCCATGTTTTCTTATTAAGTGTAGTTCATTTTCTTTAGCAAATTTCAATCATCCCATTAAGGAGTAAGTAAACATGAAAGCCACCAGGCTTCATACATTTCCAAAAATGAAATTCGATCCAAACATGGTAGCAGATAACATCACTAGTACGGTAAAGATCAAGCCATACAACCATGATGATAATAATTTTGAGGACTTTTTACAGTCGGCCAAGTCGTTCAAACAAGTGTGCTAATGGGCTAAAGTGAACCTCAGTCCTGAAATTTTTTAAAGATTTTAGGAATTCATAAATGAAAGGCTCGAAGTAATCCCCATGCACTTGTTGAAGATCAAGGATAAGCCTACACCAAGTGTGACTGTTAACATTGAAGGACCTAGTTCTCGGACAGTGTCTCAAGTGAATACTGAGAAAACACTAGATACAGGGAAGGCCCAAGAGAGAGATAATACAAAAGTGTAGTAGGAAGTCAGCCGAGAAACAGGTTCTAAGAAATCCACCTAAAGAAATTAGTTTAGAGGTCAAAGGCAATAGTTTGGAGAAGGAGTGGGATCAGTTTAACCAGAAACTGCAAGATGCTCCCAAAACGATAGATTCCCAAGAGACAATGAAGTGTCAAACTCCTCTACATATTCAAGGGAATACAAAGTCCAAGTCCATGGAAGAGAAATCGAAACCTATGGATGAGCAGTCCCAGCCTATGGATGAGCAGGAAAAAACATCCCAGCAGAATGAGATTATCTTTTCTCTACCCACATCAGAGATTGTCTTGAAAGTAACCGAAAACAGTCCACTTTATGTGTTCTGTAGCATGCTCCACAAGGAAGTAGTAAGAAGACAAAGAAAAAGAAAAAGGGTAGAAACACCTGAGCTCCCACTTGGAAACAAGCCAATGGACATAGTTTGGAGGGACACTCCTTTCAATCCAATTGAGAACCCGATGGGATTTTCACAGTTCATTGGAGCATATGCAATGACCACCATGGACAAAGCCACTGAAGTCTCTACTTTTTTGAGAGAAAAGAAGGAGAGGATTGCACAGCTCGAGCAATAGCTTGAAACAGAGAAAGCAAATGTGAACAAACAAGCAGCTGAGCAACTTGCCCAATTGCAATAGAGCATGGAGGTCCTAAAAATAAGCCATGAAGCTGATATATCAGTTAAAAACATGTAACTCCAAGAATTGCAGCAAGCCATGGAAAGGTATAAGGATGTTCCTACTACCGAGGAGTTCATTAAAGAAGCCTTGGAACTAAATTCCCTCCTAATGAAACAACAAGAAAATTTCTGTGAGAAGATGTCAAACGTTACTCCTTATCTGATCTCTAGCAACTAGCTAATAGATAAGGAGATCAACCAAAGAACCAACTTTATTGATCTCAACACTAGAATCTCAAAGTCCATCGAATGGAAGGAAACATAGGATGGAAGGAAGGCCAATCTACCTGAAATCGAGGAGACGTACAAAGACATTCTTTTCTGAGATTAGGACGCAAGAATCAAGCAAGTGAGCTAGCAGTGGCAAGGGTAGCTGGGGTATTGAAGAATATAATCAAGGTAGTGAACTACACCCTCTTTGTCACCAACCTTCTAAAGGAAGGAAATCTAAAAGAAAAGCCTGATTTAGGTGCTTTGCATAAAATCTGGCAGGAAAAGGCAGAGACTTAAAGTGAGGCAATCACAAAATTGACCAAGAATAACTAGGAGTCATATTAGCAATACCTTGTAAATCTTAATAGTGAGATCATGACCCTCAACTACTCACTACATTTGACTCAGCCGATGCTTCCCCCTCTCATTGATGTGATTTTCGCAGGACGGCTCAGGACACATTTTGGGGTACCTCCTCAATTCAAACCAATGAATGATATATGCAATTTGAAGGACAAGCTGGCAGAAAGAAAATCATCATCTTAGTTCTTCCCATCAAGGCACTATTTATTTTTAGAGTTAGTTAGCTAATTAGGACGTAGGTTATTTGAAACCTCCTCAAATTTTTTTATAATATATTTTTGCACATTAGTTAGATTAGTATTTATACCCTTCTCATGCATTTAGGGAAGGGTCCATAATTTTATCAAAAACATTTGCAAAGAATGCACTTTTGTAAGTTTCTAAATGCTTTGGTGAAATTATGGAACATGATCATTTCTTTTAGATATCAGACTACTTTCCTTTGTTGATGCACTATTGTGTTATTGGGAGATAATTTTATTTGAAGAAAGGAGTTGATCCATGTCATTAGTTAAATGAGTAGAACTTCACACATATGGTACTATTATCTTGTATGATTGATTTTGTTTTCTTTTAATCAGTGACAACACTCTAATTTCATGAATTGTATGTGAGATTTATGCTTTATGTTAAGCGTCAATTGCACTATTATATGATGCCTAGCTGAAATTGTTAATTTTCATATATATAATTCATCATGTTTGTGATATATTTTATAATTTTATTTGACTAACTATCTAGTCAAAGAAATTATCTTATACGTTATCATCTCTGTTTATGCGTGATTAATCTTTATTATCACACGTTAAGTAGATATCTATTGTAAATCGCATATCACACAAAAATACATGGGTTTATATTAGAATAAGTTAGTTATAAGATTTGCATGATAGAATAGGTCATTTAGATTATCATTATTCTATTGCAAATTATCATGAAACCCCCACTGTCATCTTAAAACCCACATTGGGAAACTGGTCCCATTATCCCTAGTCGGAGCCACCACTTTAAACAGAAAAGAAGTTGTCTTAAGGTACAGACCGAGTGGCTAACCCTGATGTTGGGGCCACAAAAATCTAAGGCCTTTCAACATTTTGGTGCTAGAATAAGGGCCATCCAACTATGAATGTCATATAAACCTACATATTAATCGAAAAACATTCATAAGAGTCAAAACCCCTCTACAACCACTACACCTTATTGATCTCGTTCAAAATATCTTGATTAGAAATATGAAGTTATAGAAACATATCCCTCATCCCCTGAAGTAGTAAGAAAAACATCTTACCCAAATTACACTCCCGAGTCTCCCGAATTTCATTCCTTGATATAAAAATTGGAACAAATATCCATTTTTGTTGAGAAGCCACAGAGGCTCGAAGTTTCTGATGAAAGTGTTACTTCCTTATTACAACAAACTAGTGTATTAACTAGATTTCAAAGTGAAAGGCTTGGAGTAACCCCTTTTGAGTTCCCCATTCCTCCATGATGTAGGAAAGTTACCTCACCAAGATCTGAAATGGGTACCATTGAGATCACATCACCTTTCCATCCATTCACTTCTACTCAATCTCCAACTTCTCAACTATTCACTTCTTCAATTAGTACTGCCACTACTAGTACTAACCTAGTAGTAAGTTTTCCAGCATCTATACCCACTTCTAGACCGAACTTCCCATCTTCTCAGTGTCCAACTCAAGTTATAGCCAATCATCCTGCTCAAACTTGGACAAATCTTGGTGTTGTCTTCGTTGCAAATCCAAATACACTCCCAGCAAACCCATAAAAATGGCTACCCAAGAACAATTCATACGATGGTCTTCCAGCTGAAGAACATTTAAACAACTTTACATTGGCCATGAATGTTAATGGATTTTCACATGAAGATGTTGTAATCAGACTATTCCCTTATACCTTCCAGTGATCTGCTAGATCTTGGTATTTTTCCCTTTCAATTGGTTCAATTAGGAACTAGGATACCTTTCAAGAAGTATTTCTTGCAAAATTTGGTGATGATAGGACCATAACATCCTTGATGAATGATATTTCTAATTTGAAAGCTAATTCAAATGAAAGGATAAAAGGCTTCAACTCCATATTTAACAGGTTTCTAAATAAAATCTCAACTGCCTCAAATCCTATTGTAGATGTCCAATTAAAATTTTACATATCATCTCTTCCCTCTAATATTGCAATTTTCGTAGATAGAGACAATAAGGCTACCCTTGTAGAAAACATGAAAGAAGCCTTGTCTGTAGAAAGAAAGATTATAGCTTTAGAAAAGAGATCACAAATAGATGAGAGGAAGTCTAAGAAAGTAACATTTAAGGATTATTCTAAAAAAAATTATTCAAGGGACCCTTTTGATCTTGAAGTCTTGCAGAAACTATTAAAGACAATGCCTAATGAAATGGTTGAAATCAAGAAGCAGGTCACAAAATCATCTGCACACAAGAAACCTTTTCTCTCGTCTAAAGGGAATATTTCTTTTGCATCAGAACCCTTGAACACCATTTCAAATGGTGAGTGTGATCAAGAAATAGAAGAATACACATGAGCCAAAGAGGAAGCCAAAACAAAAGAAGAAGTTGAACTAAATGGAATGTGGGTTCTCATCCTCCCAAATTAAGACGAGGCACAAGATATGCTAGTGACTACGAGGAGCAAAAAGTCTCCTGATAAGTCTATCACAAATCAGAAACAAAAACTGCTACTCCTATAAAGGAGAAAACAGTAACAAAAAAATCTAAGACTAGTCAAACAGACTCTATTCCACTAGATTATCCAAATGATTACACAACATTGGTAATCTCAGATGTAGTGGAATACAATATAGTCGATGATGTGAAAGAGACTAGAGAAAACATTTCATTGTATGCAATCACTAAACTCAAGCAACAACAAAAAATTTTGTTGAGAGAATTAAAAGAAATTCTTGTATCCCCTCTACCATCTGCTGTACTTACTCAAGATGCCTACGATATGGGAAAACCTCCATCATCTTCTGACATAGTAGCTCCTTTAGGTTTAGTCCTAATTGGGGATATATATATTTCTCATATTCCTCCATTTCTACTCATTTACGAAATTCTCAACAGGAATGTTCATAACCGTCTTGTTGATTCAGGATCCTCTTCAAATATTATGTCAAGAGCCATGTGCACCATATTGAATACTATACATAAAAAATATGCGGTACACATAGTTCAATTAGACAAGATAAAGGTATAGGTACTTGGAGAAAGAGCGTTAGTTTCAATTAGGCTTTCCTCTAATCCAAAAGTTTCACAAATAATTGATATTTTAGTGGCTGATATCCCTAAATTTTATGGTTTAATCCTAAGAAGGGATTGGTCTGAAAGGTTGCATGGTTACTTTGCAATTGATTGATCTCACATGTGGTTGCCACATAATGGTAAACCAAACCAAGTCAGGGTAGACCGAGAAAAATTCATGAAATATATAGCCACTGACCTTGAGGGAAGCAATGAACTTGTTGCGTTCACCAATAACATCATTGGAAATTACTCCACTAAGTTATTTTTTGTATCCTTTAATGCTTAGAGGTCTCCCTTCCCAGATAATGTCGTAGTGTATCAAATAGAAACTTTTCCACAAAAATATGGTTCCAACTGTGTAAATTTAGTAGATAAAATTTCAAATAATTCTTTGTTCTGGACTCTCTATTTTGATGGTTCCAAATCTAAAAATGGTGCAGGTGGAGAATGCATTTTGATCAATCAACAAGGAGAGAAAACCATGTTAGCCTACAGACTTGAATTTCAGTGCACCAATAATGTCGTTGAATATGAAGCATTAATCCAAGGACTGTACAAATCCATTGGCCTCTTTGTCAAATATCTGCAAGTCTATGGTGATTCCAAGACAATTTTGAGGTAGGTAAGAAATAAAATTCATTGTGTCTCTGAGCACCTTAAACATTATCAATCATTAGCCCAGAATCTGACTTATCACTTCTCCACTTTTAACATTTCTTTATTTCCTTGACTGCAAAACACAAATGGTGAGTTACTTGCTAATGTGACATCCAAGCTTATACTCGCAGAAGAGTTTAGTAAAGACAGATTTTCAATAGAGTTAATCTTTAGGCCATCTGTTCCTGATAATGTAATAAATTGGAGAGTATTTAATAACAATGCAGATATATTTAATTCCCTTACATTAGAAGGGTCCTATGAGGAACAAATCATAGAAGAAAAAGAGCATGATCTCCAAATTAAAAATGATTAGAATCAAAACCCAATCCCGGAGTCTATAGTTAAAATGGAATATCTCTACGATTTAAAGGATAGATTCAAGAAATTTAGTAACTCCAAAATTCAAAGTTCTACTTTGAGATTTGAAGTAGTAAACTTAGGGTCAACTGAATAAACTAAAAATGTCAACCTAAGTCTTGGCCTATCATTAGAAGAAATAATATCATTCATTAGGTTGTTGAAAACATACAAAGGTGTCTCAACCTGGGATTGCATAGATCTCAAAACCTATGATACCTCTATAATTCAACATACCATACTTGTGACTTCGAACGAAAAGCTAGTTTAACATAATCTTTGCAAAATTCAGCCAAACCTTGAAAGTCAAATCAGATCTGAATTAAAAAAGCTTCTAGAAGCCAAAATAATCTTCCCTATTAGACACTCTAAATGGGTATCGAATATGCCTGTAAGGAAAAAGAACGGTGATATTAGGACTTGTATAGATTTTAGGAATATGAATAAGGCTTGTCAAAAATATAACTTTCCTTTGCCTATGATGGAACAAATATTGCAATCAGTTGCAGGTTCTGAATTAGTGCCTTTTCTAGATGGATTCTCAAGATATAATTAGATTCTTGTGCATTGAGATGACATATTAAAGACAACATTCATTTCCAGGTAGGGAACATACACCTATCAGAACATGCCTTTTGTTCTCATTAACGCAGGTGCTACATTTCAACATGATATGGATATTTCTTTTAAAGGCCTAATTAAGAAATCAGTGTTTATTTAATTAGATGACATCAGAACATTTTCTAATGATAGGAACAATCATTTAAGGAACCTGAAGCATATTTTTGAAAGATGCAGGAAATATGGCATTTCCTTAAATCCCAAAAAATCTTATTTTTCTTTACTGGAAGGAAAATTCCTTGGGTTTATATTATCCAAGAAAGGGATTCACATTGATCCTAATAGTTTCCAATAGTTCGAAAAGATTCCTCTACCACATAACAAAAAGACCATGCAATCGTTCCTAGGCCAAATCAATTTTGTAAAAAGATTTGTTCCAAACTTTTCACAAATTATCCTACCCCTTCAAACAATGATATAGAAAAACATAGTTTTCAAATGGGGAAACATAAAAGGAAGTCATTTGAGTTGATTAAAAAAGCCATTATTAATGCTCCTTGGTTGAAAACTCATCACTTTCTCAAACCTTTTGTATTATATACTTTTTCATCTGATACATCATATGCAGTAGTTCTAACTTGCAAGGTGCCGAGTTAAATTATTCAACTTTCGAGAAACAAGCATTTGTTGTTTTTAAAACATTGACACGTTTCGGACCTTTTCTTCTTAAAGCCCATACAAATATAATAGTACCCTACCCCGCAATTAGAAAACTATTAATCCAAAGGGAAGTAGGGGAGAAAAGAGCCAATTCGGTTATTACACTTCAAGAATATGATCTAGAAATCCAGCCAACTAAAATTGTTAGGAGTCAAGATGTTTGCAAGATATTAATAGGAGCTTCCCAGTTATCACCATAATAAGATCAAGGTAATGACATACAAATATCAGAGATAATCCTCAATGATAGACAATCACAATATGCTGATTTGAAATTTTATTTAAAGAACATATATGCTCCTATGCACCTTAGTTATAAAACAAAGTGTGCTTTAAGGTTGAAATCAATTTAGTATGAATTAGGCAATGATGTATTAGAAAAAAATATGATTCTTTATTACTAAGATTCTTGGAGAAACCTGAAGCTGAAAAGGTCATGCAGGAATTGCATGATGGACCAGTTAGAGGACATTTCAGAGGAAATACCACAGCTCATAAAATCATGCATGCAGGATATTATTGGCCAACGATATTTAATGATGCACATGAATATGAAAGAAAGTGTAAAAATTGTCAAACTATAGCTGGAAGAGAAAGGAAGCCATCATTCCCTTTGCAACTAGTAAACATCCAACGACCATTTGAACAATGGGGATTAGACATAGTTGGTGATATTGTTCCTAAGTCTTCCAAACTGCATAGATTCACCCTTATAGCTACTAATTATTTACAAAATCGGTAGAAGTTATTCCATTAAGTATAGCCAATATATAAATCATTACGGATGTCATTGATCAATACATAATTACTAGGTTTGGCTTACCCTTAGCTTTAATGTTTGACAATGCATCTTACTTTTCTGGAAATGCAATGGTAGAATTTACTCCAAAGTGATGTTTTAAGCTAAACTAGTCAACCAACTATTATCCACAAGGTAATGGATTAGTAGAATCAACAAACAAAAACCTCATTAGAATTATCAAAAGGACTATTGATCAAAATCATAGGAATTGGCACAAAGCCTTGAGATTTGCTCTATGGGTAGATAGAATTACACAGAAGGCATCTATCAGTTCTTCCCATTTTTCTTTGGTTTATGGAAAAAAAGTTGTTCTTCTCACAAACATAGTAATCCCATCTCTTGCCCTAGTGCAATTCATTGATAAAAACCCTTCTTCTTCTCTCCAAACTAGACAATTTCAGATTCTTAAGCTTCAAGAAGAACGAGAAAAGGCCAAAGCAACCCACTTCCATCATCAACAATTAGTCAAAGCCTCTTTTGATGCAAACTCTACCAGTCAAAATTCTTTTGAAGTATGGGATTTGGTTTTGAAATGGGATAAAGCACATGAGGAAAAAGGTAAACACACTAAATTTCAAAGACTATGGCTTGGTCCTTTTCAAATTATTGAGAAAATTGGACAACCAACATTTCTTTTACAAGACTTATGAGGTAAGAAGATTTCTTTTCCCATTATGTAAAAATCTTGAAAAAATACTTTTCTTAGAAGAAAACCTCTTCCAATTTTGTATCATATTGCCTTAAAAATTATTAGGAAAATAAAGTTTAAGTAGTATTTACTTTAGGCTTCTCAAAATAAAATATTTGATATTATTTCTGATTTTTTGCTTCTATAAGTAAAAGTTAAAAGAAATAATTAGGACATTCGAGTAACAAAGAAAACCTCATTTCTTTAAAAAACTTGATCTTTCTAAAAAACATTTATTCTATGAACAAACTCTTATCTTTTTAGAGTATGAATGTTTTGTTATCGGTCAATAAAAGAATCTTTGACCTAGTAAGGACTTTTTGCATATTAGTATCTTAAAACTCTATCATTATCACCAAAAAATCTCAAAAAAGCAAATGATTCACCCCATCTGATAAAAATTTCCTTTTTCAAAGTGTAATTCTAAAATATACAAAGCTTAGAAGATAAAATGTCTCATTACGAGCTTGTTTACCATGGTCATAGGGAAATAATTAAACTAATATTACCAATATTGAATATCAAAACAAGGTAATAGCCAATGATCTCATCAATCAGAAGGCAAGGGGTTTGATGCAGGAGCATCCAGCTTGGAAATATCATTGTATTTTAGTAGACATAGGGGGTCTTTAGTTTTCAAGGAAGTTGGCTTGAGTATTAAATTAATGTAATTATTAAGGTTTCTATGTAAATTTATGAGAGATATTAAGAATAGGATTTAGTTATGTATTGTGAGGCATATTTGTAAATGTTTTCGAATGTTGGAGAACATGAGAGAATTAGCATAGTTGAGAGATTGAGAGATTTAGGCTAGTTAAGATTCCATAGGGATTGAGAGATTTGGAAACCAGTTGAAAATCTTAGATTAGGAATTGGTTTCATTGTTTGTGGAACTAGAGAGGATCCTTAGGGATTAGTTGACTGAAAAGTGGACTTAGAGTATTCAGGATTTAGTTCAAAAAATTAAGGATCTGAACCAAAATGGGTTACAAAACCTTTTGCATAAATGTAAGCCTAAAAGGCATAGAGAGAGTTAGCCAGAGTTAGAGAGTTAGTTAGTTAGAGAGTTAACGAGTTAGAGAATTAGAGTTCAAAGGTTAGATAGGGTTTGACTGTAAACCTACGGGAAGGAAAGGAAAGGCCATTGATATAAAAGATCATGCTGAGAAGAAACGCATTGTGTAAATATTCATTTATTAATACAGATATGCAATTCCTGAGTTTGTGTGGTGTGTAATGAGTAATTGAATTATAAACTTCGTGTGGATTGGAGTAATTCTACATAAAATAAGAGTGCATGGAATTCAAAAGGAATCTGAGAGAGGGGACAGTGCTCATAGGAGTAATGTAATGATCAGGCAGTGTTGGAGTCTGATTAAATAACCAAATCAAAGCTCAGGAGTGGTAGAATTGAAATAATACACTCGACAAAGTTCATGAAGGAGTCAATCGAAAAAACAATCGAAGATCAAAATCAGTGAAAGGAAGAAGCAATGAAGGAACAATGCACAGGAACCGTTGGATCAGACAGACCAACAAACGAGATTGTGTGAGATAGACGGCTAGGATTAAGTCGCGCAAAATAAGGTCAAGAAATGAAGAGATCAGATGAAGCCATATGTTAATGGACACCATGTAGTAACCTTAAGTGTAAGAAATATCTCGCGCACCCTCAAAATGGTAAATGGTATTCTATAATTTCGCATGATTAGCCTAAGTGGATGACATGCAACACACGATGGAAAGGGAAGACCAATTTTCTCATGTGATCTCCACCTGATATCAGTCGTGCAAGGATCTGCACAAGATTGCATGATAGTTTTTCGATTGGATGGGTCACATCGAAAGTGGAGATTGTCTGGGATAGTTGGTGAGTGGATGACGTGATAGCCATTGGATCAGAAGAGACAAATCAATGGTGGAGATTTAATGCGCTAAAGAGAGCATCGATATATGTGCAAAGGTTTGTGGAATTGAGGAAAGGTAAGGTTTAAGTCTGGTTTATGAAATATTTATATTATACGGAAATTATAATAAAAATAAGTGGAATTAATGTATTATCATTAATGTTCGGTTAAACTGAAATCAGAGTTAAAAGGGTACTATGGATATGCACAGTTAATAAGAATTAGCCAAAGATTATGAAGGGTTATAGAAGGTTCTTCTCAAAGGTTAATTAAAGTTAAGGCTTTGTTTAGTTAAATCAAATGTTTTTGCATAGAGTTGATTGAAGGAGCATTAAACCTTGGTCTAAGAAGGTTTTACTGGGCATGAATATTAAAATTCCTGAGACATAGTGTGACATGCAATTTTATTTGCATAATGGGGGTAGATGCGGCTTTTAATGCATAATTTTTGGTGCCAGAGTTGAACACGGAAATTCTGCGTGGAATGTTATTTGAGAAAACTTAGAAAAAAGTGATGTTTTGGAGGTATTTATATAGGCAAGAGGAGATCATATTTTAAATTTGACAAACAATAGGCACAAAGAGATAAAGTGTAGCAGAATTTGCAGATGCAAAGAAATAGAGAAAAAACCATTTAAAGTGCAGGAGAATGGTAGAACAAGATCATGCAGAGGTCTTGAAGGTAGTGGCGTAAGAAGGTGAGAAGATTGCTGCAACCTAGAGCAAGAAGTGTTGAATTGGTTCTAGAGGAGAGAACCAGAGAGATGCCAAAAGACTAAGCTCAGAGGAGAGAATCTTAGTGAGGTATCATGTAGAAATTGGGACTTGTTACTATAGAGGTTTTGTTGCAGCTCATGGAAACATCATAAGGGCAATTGCAGAGAGGATGTGGGTAGAATTACTAAGGGATGAAGGAAGATGGTAAGAATTTCTGAGTGAGAGAAGAGGTGGCCAAAACCTAGTATTTATTTTGTGATTGAAATACAAGAGGAAAGTTGTGTTCTTAAAAGGTGTAGTTGAGTTGAAGCCTAGAAGGAGAAGAGAGAAGTGGTCAAAGAGGTTCGAGAGAATAGAGAACTAAGTGCTTTCCAAAAGACTAAGTATAGAGGAAAGCTTGGTGAGGTAAGTGACAATAGGGAGGACTTGTTGTTGTAGAGGCTTTAATACATTTCATAGTAAGTGGGTGAGAAACTAATGAATGTAGAGAAGGAGATGACTATTGATATTCATAACATAGTTAACAGAGGTTCTGAGAAAGACCACAGTAGAAACAAGGTGAAGAAAGCATATGCTAAGGAAAATGGCATACAGAGACAATTAGGTGAAGAAGAATATGAGAGGGAGAAGGGTGAGATTGGAGTTTATCTTGATTTATTGATGGAGATGTTGTAGATGAATAAAGAAGACCAGAAGCATGGTTATGTCATAAGGAAGAAAGCAAAGTGGCAGAGGCTACAAGTGAAGAGAAATCAACATGTGAATATGTAGTTAGCAGAAGAGATGATGAGGCTTGAACAGGTAATGACTGTTCAATTGAAGTATGAAGAACTCATAGAAGCTGAGTTGAGAATGGAAGTTTCCATTTCTGAGGTAGAATAGGGTGAAGTTTTGGGTGAAGATGAAAACTACAGATTTGTGAAAGATCTTATGAACGATTGTGTGAATTCATGACATCAAGAAGTTTACTTTGCTGAGGAAGGAATTATTGATGATTTTCTGAACTGTTGGACAAATTCGAAACAATGAGAGGATACGAAACCTTGTATATTTGAATCTAATAATTTTGATGTGATTACAAGTTTTGCAGAAGATGAGCAGTCTTTTGAAGTTGTCAAAACTATGGAAGAGTATCTTTTAGAAGATAAATACTCTAAAGTGAAGAATGATTGAGAATGTCTCTTGAATAAGAGATGAGATTCAGTCTGAAGAGCTGATATGTGAAGCAACAGATGAGATTGTTGAACCTTGTAATTTTCAAAATGATAATTTGTGCATATATGTAGGAATTATAAGTGATGATGAAGTACTTATGAAGTGTCAAGGAGAAATTGAATTTCTAGAATATTTCCTGGAAAACTCAGACTATGGCAGCATGATTGCAGAAGAAGCAGTTAACTACAATGGACAAGAGCAGAAAGACATCATTGAAACAGATGGTGTGGAAGAGAGACTTTCTCATAGTTTTGAGAGTCCTTTGGAGAATTATTTAGAGAGGTTGAATCAGCATACTGATGTGTTGATAAAGAAGGAAAATTCAGAGAAGCATTTTGAAATGTTGCCAAAGGAAATAGAGGCACTAAGGCCTTATGTTTTTCATTTTAATAATTATTTTTTGAATGCAAGGTTTGTTGTAGATGCTGGAGAAAATTTGGCACATATGAGCAGCCACCTAAAGATGGAAGAGGATTTAAAATATGCTGGAATTAATGAACAAGATAGTGATGTATTTGAGAAGAATTAAGTACAAGGGGAATTGGAGGAAAATTAAATTTTTGAAAGTAAATTTACAGATATTGAACATAGTTTTTTTGGAAAGTCTCAAAAGGGTAAGGATGAAAGGGCAATAGTAAGAATATGAGAACTTCAAAGAGAAGATAATGAACAATAGTTTGAAGATGAGTGGACATAGTACAACAACAAATGGTAGAGTGTGTACCGACCTAAGAATGTGTTTGAGATAGATATTGAAGAATTATGGAAAATAATGATGAATCAGTCCAGATGGAGGAGATTGACAGCAACAGGAAGAGTGATCAATAAGAATTTGAAACTGATTGACAAGGAGAGGAAGGTGAAATAGAAGACAACAAACATACAGTAGCAACAAAGGAACAGAGCATTTAGACAACTACAAACTAAATTTTGGGACCTTGGAGGTTTTCTTATAACATTTGAAAACACATGATCTGTAGATCATGAATGTTTTCAACCTTGAGAGTCTGATGCAGGAGAATCTGTCTCAGAAATATCATTGTATTTTAGTAGACATAGGGGGTCTTGTGTTTTCAAGGAAGTTGGTTTCCTGAGTATTAAATTAATGTAATTGTTAAGGTTTCTAAGTAAATTTATGATAGATATTAAGAATAGTATTTAATTAAGTATTGTGAGGCATACTTGTAAATGTTCTTGAATATTGGAGAACATGAAAGAATTAGGATAGTTGAGATATTGGGAGATTTAGGCTAATTAAGATTCCATAGGGATTGAGAGATTTGGAAATCAGTTGTAAATCTTAGATTAGGAATTGGTTTCGTGGTTTGTGGAACTAGAGACGATCCTTAGGGATTAGTTGAGTCAAAAATGGACTTAGAGGATACTAAAGATTTAGTTCAAAAGATTAAGGATCTGAACCGAAATGGGTTACAAAACCTTTTGTATAAATGTAAGCTTAAAAGGCATAAAGGGAGTTAGTCAGACTCAGAGAGTAAGTTAGTTAGAGAGTTAACAAGTTAGAGAAATATAGTTCAAAGATTAGATAGGGTTTGACTATAAGCCTATGGGTAGGAAAGGAAAGGTCACTGATATAGAAGATCAGGTCAAGAAAGAACTAATTGTGTAAATATTCATTTATTAATACAAAAGTGCAATTTCTGAGTTTTTGTGGTGTGTATTGAGTAATTGAATTATAAACTGTGTGTGGATTAGAGTAATTTTGCATAACATAAGAGTGTAGGGAATTCAAAAGGAATCTAAGAGAGAGGACAATGATTAGAGGAGTATTATGATGATTAGACATTGTTGAAGTCTGATTAAATAACCAAATCAAAGCTCAGGAGTGGTACCGTTTAAATAATATTTAGAAAAACATTCAGGAAGGAGTCAAGCAGAAGAGTAATCGAAGATCGAAATTAGTGAAAGGAAGAAGTAATGAGGCAACAATGCACAGGAACAATTGGATCAGTTAGATCAACATACAAGATTGTGTGAGATAGATGGCTAGGATTAAGTCATGCAAAATAAAGTCAAGAAATGAAGAGATCTGATGAAGCCACATGTTAATGGACGTGGGGTAGTATTCTCAAGGGGTAAGTGGTATCTTACGCACCCTCAAAGGGGTAAACGATATTCTATAATTTCATGTGATTAGCCTATGTGGGTGACACATAGCACACGATGGAAAGGTAAAACAACTTTTCTCGCATGCTCTTGACCTGATATTGGTCGTGCAAGTATTTGTGCGAGATTGCGTGATAGTTGTTTGATTGGATGGGTCACATCGGTGGTGGAGATTTTCTGGGCTATTTGGAGAGTGAATGAAGCGATAGCCATTGGATCGGATGAGACAGATCAATGGTGGAAATTTAATGTGCTAAAGAGAGCATCGATATATGTGCAAAGGTTTGTGGAATGGAGGATAGGTAAGGTTTAAGTGTGGTTTATGAAATATTTCTATTATACGAAAGTAGTAATAGAAATAAGCAGGATTAATGTATTATTGTTAATGTTGGGTTAAAGTCAAACTATAGTTAAAAGGGTACTATTGATATGCATAGTTAATATGAATTAACTAAAGATAATGAAGGGTTGTATAACATTCCACTCAAAGGATTATTAGAGTTAAGACTTTGGATAGTTAAATCAAACATTTCCAAATAGAATTTATTAAAGGAGCATTAAACCTTGGTTTAAGAAGGTTTTACTGGGCATGAATATTAAAATTCCTGAGACATAGTGTGACATGAAATTTTAATTGCATAATGTGGGTATATGTGACTTTTGTTGCGTCAGGGTCTCATCAAGAGCCATCTTGTTCAATTTAGTTACAACCAGTGAATGGCAGTGTCATTATTATGTTACCAAGCCTAGACAACGTCTTTTAAAAAGCCTAAAAAAAGGATTATATTAAAAAGGAAAAGGGGATAAGATCCAAGTGAGATTCAAAGCAAGTGAATATAATTTTGAAATTTGAAAATTTCTTCAGATGGTATAATGAATCATTGTTGGCTAAAGGATAACCTTGTCGAGGATGTGAACACCTGCTAGCAACAGAGGCTCTATCTCTGATAAATATGTAAACATAAAAAACTAGTCTATAGAGAACACCCGATATATCACTCTAACTCTTATTATTGACAGATGCAAACATTTGTATTTATATCATTACAAGAGTAAAGTAGTTGAATAAATAGATTGTGTAAGTGATGATGATTCTAGAGAAATGTTGTTTACTTTATAACTCATATTGTTATTATTCCTATAACTCTAATTACTTTGAAAATTTTAGAAATTTTAGAAAACTACTCAGAGATAGATGGTTCTCCCAAGTGATTCACCAATTGCTGTACTATGTAAGAAACCGCCCATTTATGAATAAAAATATCTAGGTTAGAGATATAAATGGGGACCCTTTTTAAATTTTTAGTCTTAGGATAATAAAACCTAACTCTAAGAAACTGCCTTGGAAAATTTTGTAAAACAACCCAAGGATGAGATCCTTATCACAAATTGCAAATCTTACTTTTCCATGTGAATATCATAAAACACCTTTAAAAAAAATTTATGGACGATCAAACCTACCACTATGATATCTCGATTATAAGAGCCTTGTCATTTCGCAAATCCCACTTCGCAAACTTCGCATGTAATTAAGCTATGCCACTACAACGGCTATTAACGATTTGTGAAATGTGATATTGCGATAATCACAATGTCATTTTTCCTTATAGAAAGAATAATGCTATATTGCATCCATTTGAATATTACGATGTGTGCATAAGAGCGGTAAGCATTTGGAATAATTGCGTTTTAAATACAAAAACAAATTAATTGATAGGTTAATGAGTATTTAGCAGCCTGAGGAGAGGTAATCATTTTGCAAGTTATGGATAGTTAACGTTGAGTATCTCATTAAACCTTTATCATGATCCAAGATCATTTTAAAAATGCTTTCAATCTTAATTGCCCTATATTGTCTACGCTGCTATATCTTGTCCATTTCAGGTAAGCTAGAAAACACATGTCATTGAGGAAGGTGATGTAGAAAGAGAAAAAGCAGAGCATTGCTAAATCTAATTTTATAGAGATCGCTCCCATCTTCTTTGATACAGTCTGTAGCTCTAATGGAGGAGAAACAACTTGGGAGGTCATTTACAATAGGCTTGAGGATGAGCATCCCAAGATTACTATTACAAGAGTAACAACTAACTTAGCAAGACCTTCTAGGGTTCAATTTGAGGATGTTGTATGTACTTTCCTACATAGGATAGGAGCGAGGGCTAAACTCCTCCCATACACAGATATGATTAGGTGGGTGGTCGAAAACCTCACCATTGAAGATAGGGAATTCAAGAATTCAAGAAAGGAACTCATGGGATCGTTCAGAGCAGAGGATATGAAGAAAATGTATCATATACCTAATCCTGAGGATATATATGATAAGACATACATGGCCAGCTTCACAGATAAGAACCCAAACCCCTTCAAGCTGATTCAGGGCTAGAGAGTATTGGACAACAAATTCAAATTTGACAAATCGGGTATGTATGCTATAGCCTCTTTGGAAAACCCCTATAAATATGTAGCTGCTATGTTATGTAGACTATATGGGTTGCCCAGTAATTCTAATTTTTCCATAGAATGGATTCCTCTGATTGATGCCTGCGTTAATTCCGACATCATGAATTGGGCCACCATCCTATCTGATAACCTAGCCACCATCATTACTGAGTATTGAAAAAAGAGAGCCTCCTCTCCAGCGAACCTTCCTCCCTTCTATTTTAATGCCTACATTATGAATGTCATTTGTTTCTGCATTACATTTCAAACAATGGGTTGGAAATGGACCTTACAGAACCCTACCCTATCCACCTCAGTCATAAGAAAATATGGAATCCCATTATATATCTCATTTCTATAAGATATGTCATTCTGTTATTTTTCCCTTGCATCGAATAATTTTCAATAAGAAAGCCCCCAAGTTTTTCCAAGAAGCCGCAACAGACCTTCTAGCTGTCATCAAATATTTTATTGAGGAATGCTTCACTACATTAGGGTTTTTGGTAGCATAGTTGACCCACATGTCCTTCATTTGTATGTTTTTGATAAATTTTTAGCAAGGGAAATCGCCCACCAGACTGTGGGAAAAGGCCTAAGTAAAGTCCTCAAACAAAAAAATAATTTATTATGGTCCTCATTTCCTATCAAGTGTGGTTCTTTTGCTTTAGAAAATTTTAATCATGCCATTAAGGAGTAAGTAAATATGGAAGCCCTTAGGCTTCATACATTTCCAAAAAGAAAATTCGATCTAGACAAGGTAGCACATAACATCACTACTCCGATAAAGCTCAATCCATAAAACCATGAGGATAATGATTTTGAAGACCTATTACAGTCGGCCAAGTCCTTCGAACAAGCGCTCAAATAGGCTAAAGTGAACCAAAGTCCTGAAAATTTTGAAAGATTTTAGGAATTCATAAGTGAATGTCTCGAAGTAATCCTAATGCACTTGTTGAAGATGAAGGACAAGCCTACACCAAGTGTGACTGTTAATAGTCAAGGACCTAGTTATCGTATAGTGTCTAAGGTGAATACTAAGATAACACCATGTTAGTTCCAGTCATCACAGCCTGTCACTAGGGATCAACATGAGCTCTTACTAGGTTTGGTTTGGTTAGACGTTTTGCACATGATATTTAGCACCAAACATGTCACAAGTATGTCCATCAAAAGAAGCTTTGAAAGACATTTCCAATGGTATATCACACTCCCATAACCAATTTTTGGATTACAAGATATGATCGAAATGAATGATTGATTCTTGGTTATGCATGTTTTGAGGTCAGTTGCTACACACAGGGACAAGTTTACTACAAAATCAGTCTACACATGAATTTTACAAAAGTGAAAGAGGTTTTTGTCCATCACACACCAGGTAAACAAAACCTCCTTTATTATATGCACAGGTGCTACTATGTGGGAGATATGCAGTGATATTTGGAGCCCTACAATTTTTTTTTTTTATTATTATATTTATTTATTTTTTTATTTTTTATTTTATTTATTTTTTTTTTTTTATTTTTTTAATTTTATTTATTTATTATATTTATTTTATTTTTTTTTTCTGAATTAGTCTACTTCTATATTGATTACAAAATATGCTTACAATGAGACAAAGGTCTCGAGAGTTCTAGCCCATGAAACAACATACTGATAATGGACATTTGACAAACTATCCCAAGGACTTACATATAAAGTATCTTTAGGACTTGGAATCGTTGAATCCATAACGAAAGACTTAGAATCCAGACAGTGACCTAGAACTGACTAGTAAACCACCTTAGCCAAAACATTAACCAACAGACAGGGAATGCCACCGAAGCAGGGGAAACTGGCCATCAAAAAGAGTTGAAAAAACCTGATACTGGGTGCTACAAACATGGGATGAACAAAGCCTCTTTTGACAATTTAACAAAACCAAAGACATGAAAACCTGAGAGGATTGAAAAACCGCTTTCGACAATTGAACAAAACCAAAGACACACAAGCCCGTTCAGTCATCATGCTAAGCTGGAGGCTGCTCCTCAATAATGCAGCAACCAAAAAGCTCTGGTTCTTCAGGCTCCACGGAATGTCCCTCTGTTCTAGCAATTTCTTCTGCTGCAGGAGCGCTTAGGCCCACTGGAGTGGGCGAATTCTGAATTCCCCATCCCCCAATATCCCATCTTTGCGCAGTCTCATTCATCGAGGGAGCATTTCGGTTTTCCATCCGCTAGTGTTGAGGAACTCCTGAGCCGACTGTCTCCGAACCCCCAGCTTGCTCATTCAACTCAACAGTGACCAAAACAATGAAGGAGGAATTACCAAGTCTAAAGGGGAGGCGGAAGCGAGCCGTATGCATTCTGGAGTTCTGAGAGCTCACCTCTGACATAAACTGCCTCCTTCCTCTGCCACACCCACTTCTAGTTGCCGGATAGCAATAAAAAGTGAAGTCTGGAGCCTCAGACGAAGGGTCCAAGGGAGTTGAGGATTCCTGGCGAAGAAATCGGCCACAAGAGCTACCTCTTCTGGAGCCCATTCTGGGGCACTGTCTGGGCATGATGATATGAGCTATGGAAGTGAAACAAACAGTGAAAGAGGGGAATGCACTATGGCTACAGGGGAGAATTTGAAGCGGGTAAATTGGAACATGAAAGCCTGGATAAGTGTTAGCTTCTCGTACCAAAGCCAGACAGTGCCCTAAACTACCTCTAGCACAAGAAGCTTCAACCTTGCTTTGCCAGCCAAAGCCGATGAGAAGAGCGAAAATGAAAATCATGCTGAGCGTCGTTGCAGTCAGGTTATCAAAATGTCGCGCTTAGGAGAGTTGCATTAATGTAGTAATAAAGTTTGATGTGTGAACTATTAACTGTTGCGTCCTGCAGATCCATCTGGTTGTGGTGAGTGGCCATGCGCCCTCCTGCCAAGCCATCCTCATACTAAGTTCTGGATTGATCACCCGCATCTGGGAGATATTTGCAACCTACATTAAAACAAAGCAAATTGTTTATTTATTTTACTGTTTTAGTCATTTTAGTTCGGTACCACTTTACAACAGATGGAAAGTAATTTTGAAAAACCCAAGGAGGTTTTTGTTAAACAAAAGCCATTTAACGAAAACCTCTTTCATTTTATTCACAGGTGTCATGAATTTCGATATGTGACTAGACCTTTACAACTCATTTTCACAGATTTAAATTTTTAATGATTTTCTGTTTTAGAGATGATTTTGTGGCACAGATTCCGAGCAACTAGAAATGAATTTACACAGAGAGGTTTTTCTCCAAAATTACCTTATCTACAAAAACCTCTTTTAGGTTTGTAACAGGTGCTATCATTTAACAAATACAAGTTCATCTTCAACACCTATTTTCATAAATTCGGTCCAAGTTTAATGTAACTGATTCTACTTTGAAGAAGATGTTTGAGCTCAATTCCCTTAATACAGAGATTAGCTAAATGTATAAATTTTATGAATTTCATAGTGTATAGGTTTGATTTTTTCAATAGAAAGAATCATTTGGTATATGTAAATTTTTATTGAATATCATAATAGAGCAGTTTTTGGCCCTTAGGCCTGGGATTCATCACGGTGCCGATGTTTATTGTAATTTGTTTACACATTATGTTTTTTATACCTTGTTATAGTATTATCTAAGTGATATGTTAGGAATTCATATGTAATGATGCTCCTTTTGTGATGATTTTGCTGTTAGTTGTAATGGTTGTCTTAGCAGAATTCATCCTTGGCTAGATGCTCTGTTGAACAACCTCGTGATTCTCTTTCATCTAAAGTTGTTGCAGACTTATCCTTTGTCTAATGCCTACAAGTCAATGGGCTTTCTCCCTCATACTTCTGACATTTACAATATTCACTTGGTTGAACATGGCACTTAATTTTCCCCATGTTTGCCGACAAAAGCTAACATCGATTCCATAGTCCAATCACCCTTTCTCTTGTTGTTGTTGACCCACAACAAATCCAATCAAATCCTCTGAGCTACTATACCTAGCCTAAAATCTATATTTTATTTAGTCATCTCCACTAAGATTGACAAGGAGAGAGCCCTCTCCTGACCTGGTAGGGATAGCTACCAGGTTAAGCGTGGTTTGTGGTTATCCTAGGACTGCCTCCCTTCAGGCTGAGGTAAATCTAGGCTCTAACATAGTGGAAAACATACTGGGAACTAGGTGATAGATCTTCTCCAGGAAAGATCATTCATGTTGCAGATCTGATTGCTAATGGTGGACAATATTCAGGCACATATGAAGGCTGAAATCATCTACCTGATGACTCCAATGTTCAAGTTCTTGAGCTTCGACTTCATTGCCAAATAATCCATTTTTCAAAACATTGATGGTAATCACCAAGGATAAGGCATGTGGAAAATCTATTATCTAGTGAAATGTTGTTGACTTTAAGGGATGAGATAGCAAAATTTCAGATTGATCAGAGTTTTTTAACATCATTGTTTCTTAGCTTGAAATCCAGTCGACTCACACCTGGGAATAAATATTGTTTTCTTGGCTTAGTGGTTGAAGGATTGGAAAATGAAATTGAATTTTTGGATGTTCAAATTAAATCACATGAACTCCAAGACCCAAAACAGTTCTTGGAAACTCTCCCTCCTCCCAAAGAAGAAAAGATATGGATGCCCTTGTAGGGTTGGATTGAAGGATGTTATGATTTACAGTGAGGATGTGACAATCTCCAACCAAAAGCATATGTTAATGAGTTGGGGAAGCAGACAGAATCTAGTTTCTATGATCCCATAGTAGTGTACATGGAATATATTTTTTAGTTGAAAGAAAAGCCAGGCTGCCTTTTATAGAGCCAGAGGTACTATGGGTATATATTGCTAGAAGGATTTCCAGTTGTGTATTGGTTCAAGCATTTCCAAACAACATCTTTGTCATAGTTACTTGAATAGTTGATATGGCATTACAACATCAATTGATCCATTTATTTTGTAGCAAATTAGGGTAGGTTTGTGTAAATAAATAAGTTTCTAAAGGAAACATTTTAGTTTCCGGTATTTGTTATGTACAGGTTGCAGTACGGATATATTTTTGGATTGGTATGAGTTGTTTTGGGTTTGCAGTTGTTTGGCCGTATTTCCCAATCGATGAGGAACTTGGTCTATGGTGTTATTGACACCTCCAAGGAGCTACCATCCCCAATAGGGCTGATGTTAGTTCCAGCCTTCATAGCCTGTCACTAGGGATCAACATGAGCCTTTATTAGGTTTGGTTTGGTTAGATGTTTTGCACATGATATTCAGCACAAAAAATGTCACAAGGGTGTCGATTAGAGGAAGCTTGGAAAGAGATTTCCAACGGTATATCACACTCTCGTAACCAGTTTCTCGATCAGAAGATATGATTGAAATGAATGACTAATTCTTGGTTATGCATGTTTTGAGGTCAGTTTCTACACACAGGGACAAGTTTACTACAAAATCAGTCTAGACAGGAATTTTACAAAAGTGAAAGAGGTTTTTGTCCATCACATACCAAGTAACAAAAACCTCCTTCATTTTATGCACAGGTGCTACTATGTGGGAGATATGAAGTGATATTTGGAGTCTACATTAAAACAAAGCAATTTTTTTTTTTTTTTTTACTCTTTTAGTCATTTTAGTGCGGGGCCATTTTACAACAGATGGAAAGTAATTTTGAAAAACCCAAGGAAATTTTTGCTAACAACACGCCATATAACAAAAACCTCTTTCCATTTATTCACAGGTGTTGTGAATTTGGATATGTGACTAGATATTTACAACTCATTTTCACAGATTTAAATTTTTAATGATTTTCTATTTTATTGATGATTTTGTAGCACATATTCCAAGCAACTGGAAATGAATTTCCAAAATTTGAGCGATTTTTTTTATCTAAAATGACCTTGTCTACAAAAACCTCTTTCAATTTTGTAACAAATGCTATGGTTTAGGAGATACGAGTTCATCTTCAACACCTATTTTTAGAAATTCAGTCCAAGTTTAATGTAACTGATTCTATTTTGAAGAAGATGGTTGAGCTCAATTCCCTTAATACATGGATGAGATAAATGTATAAATTTTATGAATTTCATAATGTAGAGGTTCGAATTTTCCAACAGGAAGAAGCATTTGGACTGTGTAAAGTTTTATTGAATATCATAATATAGCAGTTTTTGCCCTTTAGGCTTGGTATTCATCACGATGCTAATGTTTAGTATGTTTTTCATATAATTCATTTACACAATATGTTTTTTCTACCTTGCTACAGTATTATCTAAGTGATATGTTAGGAATTCATCTGTAATGACGCTCCTTTAGTGAGGATTTTGTAGTTAGATGTAATGGTTGTCTTAGCAGAATTCATCCTTGGCTAGAAGCTCTGTTGAGCAACCTCGTGATGCCTGTAGGGAAGTAGGCTTTCTCCCTCATTCCTCTCACATTTACAATCTTCACTTGGATGAACATGGCACTTAATTTTCACCAGGTTTGCTGGCAGAAACTGACATCGATTCCATAGTCCAATCACGCTTTCTCTCATTGTTTTCGACCCAAAAAAAATCCAATCAAATCCTATGAGCTACTATACCTATCCTAAAATCTATATTTGATTTAGAGCCTTCTCCTGACCTAGTAGGGCTAGTTACAAGGTTAAGCATGGTTTGTGGTTATCCTAGGATTGTCTCCCTTCAGCCTGACATCAATCTAGGCTTTAACACACCAGATATGGGAAAGGCCGAAGAGATAGATAATACAATAGAGTCTAGTAGGAAGTCAACTGAGAAACAGGTTCTGAGAAGCCCACTTAAAGAAATCAGTTTAGAGGTCAAAGGTAGTAGTTTGTAAGAGGAGTGGGATTAGTTTAATCAGAAACTCCGAGACACTCCCAAAATGAAAGATACACAAGAGACAATTGAGTGTCAAAATCCTCTACATATTCAGGAGAATATAAAGTCGAAGTCTATGGACAAACAGTTCAAGCCCATGGATGAGTAGTACAAGACTATGGATGAGTATGCGACAACATCCCAGTAGACTAAGATTATCCCTGCTCTACCCACACCAGAGATCATCTTGAAAGTGACCAAAATCCCTCCACTTGATGTGTTATACAACCCACTCCATAACTCAATAGTAAGAACATAGAGAAAACGAAAATGGGTAGAAACACCTGAGCTCCCACCTGGAAATGAGTCAATGGACATATTTTGGAAGGACATTCCTTTCAACCTAGCTAGGAACTTGACTAGACTATCACAATTCACGAGAGCATATGTAATGACCACCATGGACAAAGCCACTGAAGTCTCTACTTTATTGAAAGAAGAGGAGGAGAGGATTTCACAGCTCGAGAAATAGCTTGAAACAGAGAAGGCAAGTGTGAATAAGCAAGCAGTTGAACAACTTTCCCAATTGCAATAGAGCATGGAGGTCCTAAAAATAAGCCACGAAGGTGATATATCGGCTAAAAACATGCAAATGCAAGAATTGCAGCAAGCCATGGAAATATATAATGATGTTCCTACTACCGAGGAGTTCATTAAAGAGGAGGTGAACCACACTTTGTTTGTCACCAACCTTCTAAAGGAAGGTAGTCTAAAAGAAAAGCCCAATTTAGGTGCTTTGCATAAAAGCTGGCAAGAAAGGCAGAGACTCAAAGGGAGGCAATCACAAAATTGACCAAGACTGAGTGGGAATCGTATTAGCAATAACTCGCAAAGATACATAATGAGATCGTGACCCTCAACTGCTCACTTCATTTGACTCAGTGGATGCTTCTCCCTCTCATCGATGTGATTTTTTCAGGACAGCTCAGAACACATTTTGGGGCACCTCCTCAATTCAAACCAATGACCGATATATGAAATTTGAAGGACAAGCTGGCAAAAATAAAATCATCATCTTAGTTCTTCCCATCAAGGCACTATTTATTTTTAGAGTTAGTTACCTAATTAGGACGTAGATTATTTGAAACGTACTCAAATTCTTTTATAATCTATTTTTTCACATTAGTTAGACTAGTATTTATACCCTTCTCATGCATTTAGAGAAGGGTCCAAAATTTTATCAAAAACATTTGAAAAGAATGCACTTTTATAAGTTTTTGAATGCTTTGGTGAAATTATGGAACATGATCGTTTCTTTTAGTTATCAGACTACTTTCCTTTGCTGGTGCATTATTGTGTTCTTGGGAGATAATTTTATTTGAAGAAAGGAGTTGATCCATGTCATTAGTTAAATGAGCATAAATTCACACATATGGTACTATTATATTGTATGGTTGATTTTGTTTTCTTTTAATCAGTGACAATACTTTACTTTCATGAATTGTATGTGAGATTTATTGTTTCCATTAAGCGTCAATTGAACTATTGTATGATGCCTAGCTAAAATTGTTAATTTTCATATATATAATTCATCATATTTGTGATATATTTTATAAATTTCTTTGACTAACTATCTAGTCAAACAAATTATCTTCTACGTTATCATCTCTGTTTATGTGTGATTAATCTTTATTATCACACGTTAAATAGATATCTATTGTAGATCACATATCACATAGAAATACCTGGGTTTATATTATAATAAGTTACTTAGAAGATTTGCATGATAGAATAGGTCATTTAGATTATCATTATTCTATTGAAAATGCTCATGAACCACCCACTCTCATCTTAAGACCCACATTGGGAAACTAGTCCCATTATCCCTAGCCGGAGCCACCACTTTAAACGAAAAAGAAGTTGTCTTAAGGTCTAGACACGGTGGTTAACCCCCATGTTGGGGCTGCAAAAATCTAAGGCCTTTCAACATTTTGGTGCTAGAAGGAGGGCCATCTGACTATGAATGTCATATAAACCTAAATATTAATCGAAAAACATTCATGAGAGTCAAAACCCCTCCATAACCTCTACACCTTATTGATCTCATTCAGAATCTCCTAATTAGAAATCTAAAGTTATAGAAGAATATCCCTCATCTCCTAAAGTAGTAATACAACCATCTTCCCCAGATTACACTCTTGAGTCTCCCAAAGTTCATTCCTTAATATAGAAATTGGAACAGATATCCATTTTTTGTTGAGAAGCCACTGAGGCTCGAAGTTTCTGATGAAAGTGTTACTTCCTTATTACAACAAACTGGTTTATTAACTAGATTTCGAAATGAAAGGCTTGGAGTAACCCCTTTTGAGTTCCCCATTCCTCCACGATGTAGGAAAGTTACCTCACCAAGATATGAAATGGATACCAGTGACATCACATCACCTTTCCATCCATTCACTTCTACTCAATCCATAACTTCTCAACTATTCACTTCTTCAATTAGTACTGCCACTAGTACTACTAACCTAGTAGTAAGTTTTTTAGCATCTACACCTCCTTCTGGACTAACCTTCCCATCTTCTCAGTCTCCAACTCAAGTTATATCCAATCAACCTTGTACAAACCCTGGTGTTGTCTTGTTTGCAAATCCAAATGCAATCCCAACAAACCCAGAAAAATGGCTATGCAAGTACAATTCCAATGATGGTCTTCCAGCCGAAGAACATCTAAATAAATTTACATTGGCCATGAATCTTAATGGAGTTTCACATGAAGATGTTGGAATCAAACTATTCCCTTATACCTTCCAATGATCTACTAGATCTTGGTATTTTTCCATTTCAGCAGGTTCAATTAGGAACTGGGATGCTTTTCAAGAAGTATTTCTTGCAAAATTTGTTGATGATAGGACCATAGCATCCTTGATCAACGATATTTCTAATTTGAAAGCTAATTCAAATGAAAGGATCAAAGGCTTCAACTCCAGGTTTAACAGGTTGCTAAGTAAAATTCCAGCTACCTCAGAACCTATTGTAGATGTCCAAATAAAATTGTACATATCGTCTCTTCCGTCTAATAATGCAATTTTCGTAGATAGAGCCAATAAGGATACCCTTGTAGAAAACATGAAAGAAGCCTTCTCTGTAGAAAGAAAGATTATAGCTTTAGAAAAGAGATCACAAATAGATGAGAGGGAGTCTAAGAAAGTAACATTTAAGGATGATTCTAAAAAAAAATCTTCAAAGGACCCTTTTGATCTTGAAGTCCTGTTGAAAGTATTAAAGACAATGTCTAATGAAATGGTTGAAACCAAGAAGTAGGTCACAAAATCCTCTGCTCACAAGAAACCTTTTCTCTCATTTAAAGGGAATCCTTCTTCTACATCACAACCCTTGAACACCATTTCAAATGCTGAGTGTGATCAAGAAATAGAAGAATACTCATGAGCCGAAGAGGAAGCTGAAACAGAAGAAGAAGTTGAACTAAATGGAATGTGGGTTTTCATCCTCCCAAATGATGAAGAGGCATAAGATATGTCAGTGACTATGAGGAGAAAAAAGTCTCTGACATGTCCATCACAAATCAAAAACAAAAACTAACAATCATGTAAAGGAGAAAATAGTAACAAAAAAATCTAAGACTTGTCAAATAGACTCTATTCCACTAGATTCTCGAAATTATTTCACAACATTGGTAATCTTAGATATAGTGGAATACAATATAGTCAATGATATGAAAGAGACTAGAGCAAAAATTTCATTGCATGAACTCACTAAACTCACGCAACAACAAAGAATTTTGTTGAGAGAATTAAAGGTAGTTCTTGTATCCCCTCTACTATCTGTTGTACTTACTCAGGTTGCCTACGATATGGGATGACCTCCATCATCTTCCAACAGAGTAGATCCTTCAGATTTAGTCCTAACTAGTGATAGATATATTTCTCATATTCCTCCATTTCTGCTCACTTAAGAAATTCTCAACAGGAATGTTCATAACTGTCTTGTTGATTCAGGATCCTCTTCAAATATTATGTCAAGAGCCGTGTGCGCCATATCTAATATTATACATAAAAAATATGTGGTACACATAGTTCAATTAGACAAGACAAAAGTATAGGTACTTGGAGAAATAGCATCAGTTTCAATTAGGTTTTCCTCTAATCCAAAAGTTTTGCAAATAATTGATATTTTAGTGGCTGATATCCCTGAATTTTATGGTTTAATCCTAAGTAGGGATTGGTCTAAAAGGTTGCATGGTTACTTTGAAATTTATTGGTATCACATGTGGTTGCTAATTGGGGTCACATGTGGTTGCCACATAATGGTAAACCAAACCAATTCAAGGTAGACCAAGAAAAATTCATGAAATATATAGCCACTGACCTTGAGGGAAGCAATGAACTTGTTGCCTTCACCAATAACATCATTGAAAATTACTCGACTGAGTTATTTTTGGGATTCTTTAATGCTCAGAGGTCTCCCTTCAAGATAATGTCGTAGTGTATCAAATATAAACTTTTTCACAAACATATGCTTCCAACTATGTAAATTTAGTAGATAAAATTTCAAATAATTCTTTGTTTTGGACTCTCTTTTTTTATGGTTCCAAATCTAAAGACGGTGCAGGTGCAGAATGCATTTTGATCAATCTACAAGGAGAGAAAACCATGTTAGCCTATAGATTTGAATTTCAATGCACCAATAATGTCATTGAATATGAAGCATTGATCTAAGGACTGTACAAAGCCATTGGCCTCTTTGTCAAATATTTGCAAGTCTATGGTGATTCTGAAATAATTGTGAGGTAGGTAAGAAATAAAATTCATTATGTCTCTGGGCACCTTAAACATTATCAATCATTAGCCCAGATTCTGACTTCTCACTTCTCCACTTTTAACATTTCTTTATTTCCTAGACTACAAAACACAAGTGGTGAGTTACTTGCTAACGTGGCATCCAATCTTATACTCGCAGAAGAGTTTAGTCCAGACAAATTTTCAATAGAGTTAATCTTTAGGCCATCTATTCCTGATAATGTAAAAAATTGGAGAGTATTTAATAATGATGTGGATATATTTAATTCCCTTACATTAGAAGGGTCCTATGAGGAACAAACCATAGAAGAACAATAGCATGATCTCCAAATAAAAAATGATCAGAATCAAAACCCAATCCTGAAGTTTATAGTTAAAATGGAAGATCTCTATGATCTAAAGGATAGATTCAAGAAAGTTACTAACTCCAAAAATTCTACTTTGAGATTTGAAGTAGTAAACTTAGGGTCAACTGAAAAACCCAAAAATGTCAACCTAGGTCTTGGACTATCATTAAAAGAAAGAAGATCATTCATTAGTTTATTGAAAACATCCAAAGGTGTCTTTGCCTGGGATTACATAGATCTCAAAACCTATGATACCTCTGTGATTCATCATATCATATCTATGACTTCGAACGAAAAGCTACTTCAATATAATCTTTGAAAAATTCACCCAAACCTTGAAAGTCAAATCAAATCTGAATTAAAAAAGCTTCTGAAAGCCAGAATAATCTTCCCTATTAGACACTCTAAATGGGTATCGAATATCCTTGTAAGGAAAAAGAACAGTGATATTAGGATTTGTATCGATTTTAGGAATATGAATAAAGCTTGTCAAAAAGATAACGTTCCTTTGACTACCATGGAATAGATATTGCAATCATTTGTAGGTTCTGAATTAGTGCCTTTTCTAGATGGATTCTCAAGATATAATTAAATTCTTGTGCATCGAGATGACATATTAAAGACAACATGCATTTCCAAGTAGGGAACATACAACTATCAGAATATTTCTTTTGTTCTCATTAACACAGGTGCTACATTTCAACATGCTATGGATATTGCTTTTAAAGGCCTGATTAAGAAATCCGTTTTTATTTAATTAGATGACATCACAACATTTTCTAAGGATAGGAACAATCATTTAAGTGACCTGAAGCATATTTTTGAAAGATGCAGGAAATATGGAATTTCCTTAAATCCCAAAAAACCTTATTTTGTTTTACTGGAAGGTAAACTCCTTGGTTTGGATTTACATTGATCCTAATAGAGTCCAAGAGATCGAAAAGATTCCTCTACCACATAAAAAAAAGACCATGCAATCGTTCCTAGTCCAAATCAATTTTGTAAAAAGATTTGTTCCAAACTTTTCATAGATTGTCCTACCCCTTCAAACAATGATACGGAAAAACATAGTTTTCAAATAGGGTGTTAGCGCTCAAATCTGCCTTAGGCTGAAATAAGGCAAGACTCAAGGCCACATCAAACCACGCTCAGCCTCGTAGCTATCCCTACGAGGACAGGAGAGGGCTCTCTCCAGGTCAAACTCGGCAAAAGATATTCGAAATAGATCAAGATGACCAAATTGATGACTGATTTTAGGCTAGGTATTAAGTACAAAGAGTTTAGGATTGATTTTTTGGGTGCGGGGATGAGGCACAGTTTTTGCAAAGGTCCACTTGGGGCAAGATAGGCAATTGTTTTGATGCCTTAAAGAAAGTGAGATGGATAGATCAGACTGGTGAGAGGCTAAGGAGAGAAAGAGGTCTCAAGGATTCTCCTTAAATTGAAGAAAACATAGAATATTAAACAAATTTAAAGGCAGAGCATGGCAGTTTCATTTATTCTACCTTAACACTTCATTTGCTTAATAAGAGAAGATTTAATAAAGATAATGATGCACATACATAACTTACAAGAACTGAAAGAAACACACCATCAAGACATAAAGCCACATGGATCCCAAGTAGTGCTGCAAAACCCTGGTCTTCCTTTGCCAAAATGTTGGTAAAATATGTACAATATAGTCTCAAACTATCCCAAGAGTCCAACCTCTGCTACTGAATGAAAAATTACATATATAGACCAAGCCAAACCATTCCCTAACCTCTAGGGGTCGACCTCCTCCTTCTAGGAGCTATTTCAACCAATTCTAAACTGAGCACCACAAACTAGGCAATCAAAACAACTTGCCTCTATAAACTTGGAAACCAATTCATTCATTACTTTTTTGACATTTTATGAATGAATCTTCTAGAATAGGTAAAAAGTGCTATGTCAATCACGAAATTACAATAGTTACATAAAAGAGAGTGAAAAATCCCATGAAAAGTCAAAACTGGCCAATTTCCCCAATGCGTAGCGCGCCATTTCTCTATGCGTAGCGTGCCTTTCAGGCCAATTGTGAGGTACTTCCCGGCATCCAAATGAGGCACAAGTGGGCTTGCTGGAAAGGTCTGGATGTCTACTTTCCATCTCAAGTGGAATGTTTCAATTTGGTGGCCATTTGCCCCTCCAAAGTTGCAATCTCCCAACGCTGCTTCCTGTGTGTCCAAAAAGTGGCAGAAGGTCATTTTTTGCTTGTTTTTTGACCTTTTGGGGGCTCAAATCTCCATGAAATTTCTTGGCCATGACTGAGAAACTGTATTTTGTCCTCAAAAATCAAAAAATGCAAACGTTTCCTGAAATGGACCTCCCCAACAAAAGGGTAGCGCGCGGCGCGCTACGCGTTGAGAGCAAAAACCTGTTTTTGACAAAAATTTCAAAAATGACCAAAATTGCTCCAAATTGTCTGAATTTTGAGATGGGGGTGTATCATTGAGTGCCATGCTCCCTCAAGGTGGCATCGGCCAAAATATGAAGTGGATCGGGCCTTTTCCTCCATTTTAGTGCCTTGGCCAATCGTCTCTTGAGAACCTTCATTTTTTCCTTGCACATGTGCATGCGGGCCCAATAATGATTTTTCATGTGGCAGAGCATATCTTTGTCTCTATTGGATTTTGAAAACAACTTTTCCAAGTGAGTGTTCACCCGAATAAGCATGGATTCTCGATCTATGGGTGTCAAATCACTGGGTCTCCTACGGGCCAATTCCCGGTCTTCACGAATCTTCCGCTGCTCATAAAGCTCGTGCTCATCCTCCAACAGTTTGTTGCGCTGCTTTAAATAGTTAATCACCCATTTTTCCATCTGCAATTTCTTGTACAGTGACTCATTCTCGGCCCTTTGCTCTAGGATGATTTCCTTGAGATCTGAGGCAGGAGAGCTAGCATCAATATCAATGACATGTGTGTCCTAACCTCTTGAAGGACCCTCATCAATCATGGGCCTCTTGCCCCTGTCCTGAACCTGTACCAATGCTGAAGAAGGTGGCGAGACCACTTCCACATGATGTGGAGATAGTACTCGCTGTGTCGATGAAGTCAACGAGACCCCTTCCACCCCGGGTGGAGATAGTACTCGTCGTGCAGCTGCACATAAGGCTCAGGGGCCTTTCTAATATGTTACATATGCTAGAGCATCGACATGCTTGGTCTCATGAATGTCCGACAGCTGTGAAGGCCCCTCATCATGGACAATCTCAGGAGGTGGATGTGGCACTGTGAAGAAGTCGTGAGAAATGAAATCCTCCCATGGAATACCTTGCTGTGCCAACTGATGCATCACTATGATCTCGATCAGTGCATAATGATATATACTTTTGAGTTGCTGTGCGGGGCTCTTCCTTTGCACTACGGGCACCATCTTCTCTATATTCTGGCACATGAAAAATGGAATGTTCATCATTCGTACCCGGGTAAAATGCATCAACAAACGGATATGGTACGAATATAAATGTGAAAATCGGCCCTCACGAGTAAAATAGTGCATAATAAGCCTCATCAAGGGTGCATACTCCTCCCTTAGGAATCTAAAAGGGAAAACAGCAGCAAGGTTTCTCATGAATCCGGGTTTTATGTATGGTTGATAATGAAATTTTCCTAGTAGCTTGCGCTTGGTCCAATCTTCCCCAACATTCGGTATCCCAGTGGCTTGACCAACAACCTCGGGTGATAGTGTGAAATCCACTCCTGCAAGGTTCACATGGCCATTGTGCAAATCCAGGACAAACAAGTGGACTAATTCCCTGTGATGTTGAATTTGTGAGATCCTCTCACAATACTCAAAGCATGATTCGTATCGAAAACAAGACAGTGCAAATGGACAAGCTTGCAAATAAGCCAAAGAGGTGGGATCCTCTCTAACATGCCGTCCACCTTTACCACCCTTGTGATGCCTCCTAGGCACTTCTTCCTCCGGTGTTGATCCACTGTAATCACTCTGCTCATAATCTGATTCGGTTTCTGACATGGTGTTGAAGACAGGATGGCTGAACTGTATATGCTGACTATGCACACAATTGATTGCTGTTTGACTTTTTATTCAAATGTTGTTCCCAAGGGGACATAAAGACAAGGGAATTGTTAGGGAAAGGGAAACATGAGGGAATTAGTGGAAATGAAGATAATGAGGAATTTATGGAAGGGAAAGGACATAGGAAACAATGATAGTGTAGGATTTGGGGTGAAGTAAGTTTTGGGGCTAAGTAGGGTTTGGGATTTTATGGAGGAATATTATGGAATTTTATGGGAAATTTGAAAAGAAATGGTGATGGGTATGGGGGAAAAAGGAGGATGAAAATGGGATAACCTTGGGCAGCATATCACTTTGGAAACCCTAGCAAACTTAGTCTTTCATTTTACACATCAACATTAGGGTTTTTTGTTTTCAATTTCATGGCATATTTGTCATATTTCCTTTACATTCAATTTGCAAAAACTATCAAAACAACCATGAAAATAGATTACTTGTATGTTGCTTGAGCTGAGAGAGGTGTTTTTTGTGTTTGCTGCAAGTTATAGGGCGAAAAACCCAATGCGTAGCGCGCCCTTCCCAACGCATAGCGCGCTACCAAGACTGCCCAACTTTGCTCAAGAACTCATAAAATCGCCTTTGCAAGTTTGGACTTAGCTTGTGAGAGGAAAATGAGTTACAAATGAAGATTAATGTGCTTTTATAGGCTTCCTTTAAATTTACATTTGCCCAAAACCCACTTTCTAATGTTTTGAGTGTTGACACTTTTTGAACTTAAATGGCTCTGACTTTTGGTTTCTTTTCTTTGAAAAATTGGTTGAACTGATGGTTTCTTCTGAAAATTTTTGTAGGGATAGCTTCCAAGGTGCTTTGGAAAAGGAGACCAAGGCTGCACTTTGACATTTGGAAAATTTGAAAATTTGAGAATTTTTACAAAAAATGAGAAAATGACCTTTGTTTTTCAAAAACAGGGTTTTGAAAACAAGGTGGAAATTTAGCTGTAGCATAGTGAAAATTGTTGAAATGATGCTTTATGAAGGACATCCCTCTGGCCTACTGGTCCTTTATGACTTCTGAAGACAAAATTTGACTCAACCCTAGACCTAAGACCTGGAAATTTAAAACAAGACAAATGACATTTTGAAGACTTTATTTACTCAAACAATCCTGAACCAGCAGTGCCAAACAAGAGGGGGATAAAAGACACAAGCTCCTCCAGCAAAGTTATGGCATGCCTAGCAGAATGCAACATGATCACACTGATGGGACACCTAATTATGAAATGCAAAGTGCTTTGAGACCGACTCTAACATGGGGAAAACATGAAAGGAAGTCATTTGAGTTGATTAAAAAAGCCATTATTAATGCTCCTTGGTTGAAAACTCATCACTTTCTCAAACCTTTTGTATTATATACTTTTTTATTTGATACATCATATGCTGTAGTTCTAACTTGTAAGGTGCCGAGTTAAATTATTCAACTGTTTTTTTTTTTTTTTTGTGTAAATCATGCTAATTCTATTATAATACAAAAAAGAGTACAGAGAGAGTTACATCCGCCACGAAGAGTTGGCTACATGAACAGTTTGACATACTGGGACTAAAACTAAGCCTGAGAAACTGAGGGACTATCAGACTGTCCGCTGGCCCCAATCTAGAACCCACAGAAAACTACCCGACATAACAGACCTTCCTTGTCGAAGCCAGGGAGGAATTTACAGACCTTGCAAAACCCACATTCAAAATACCCGACATAACAGATGCAGACATAATATCCGACACACAAAAAACTGAGTGATGTGACCTGAAAACTATCACGGACTGACCCCCATTACTTACTGTAACTGCTACTTCGACATCCTGAGGCTGAACAAAGTGTTTCCAAAACACCCAGAACAACCATGCAACATACTTAAGCATCCACGGAGATGGATGGTTGCTCCTCCACCACTGGACAGGCATATGGATCTGAAGCACTCGAGTCTGTGTATGGTGCATCTTCCTTCGAAGGCTTGCTTGTTCCAACTCTATTCCCCGCCACCGCACCCGAGGCTTCCGCAGGCTGTAATCACGGACCCTGAGCAGGCGAGGGTGGCCGTGGCTCTGCTGGGGCTTCTGGTCTATCTGCATGGTCACATTTTTCAATGCGCACTGAAACATAGTAGATTGCGTTGTCCAGGGCACACGGAAACCGGAAGCGTGTTGATGGGTGCGAACCAAATGGACACACCGCTGCTCTTCTGCGCCCTCTGCCTCTTCCGCGCCCTCGTCGAGCTCTAGGTGAGCTAATCTCCTCTGAGGGGGAGTTGAAGGATGCCAAGGAACGTGGCAATGAAGCCCGACCTCTGGCACTGCCCCTTGAACCTCCGCGCCTGCAAGTGCCACGTAACCTCTCACGCAGCATCCTGTAACCAACAAATATCCAATGCTACCCAGAGGCCGCGTATTCTTTGCGCCACGGAGGGCTTGAAACCAGAGAAACAACTTATACAACAGATGAGAAACAGGTAATGGAACACGAGTGCGAATAACAATGCTTACCACACAGAGCTGGAGCCGAGCCTTTTCCGGTGCTGCGATGGGTGAATTGCTCCCAGAGAGCCGAACAGGCCGGAGCCGAGTATTTCCAAAGCGTCGAAAGGGAAAATCTCTAACAGGGGCACAGAAGAACTGAAACACCGTGGCATTCAGAGCTTTGTAAGGCCTATGGCGCTCAGGGACCTTGCGAAAAAAGAGCAGAGTGATGCTCAAAGCACTGAACCATAGCATAGAGACGAAAATTCTGTGACGATCCAAGGTTGAGACCAGGGCCTCCGGTGCCGAGGGCCGAGGTCTGAGTCTTGGCGCATGCACCCACTGTGCAGTCATCCAAGAGCCAAACACACAACTCATAGTTGAAACAATACAGAGCTCCCAACAGACAATGGCCCTTCCAGCACCTTCCGACGAAATACCTCTCATCTGTGAACCAAGGCGGACGACCAATATACCCCTACAAACAGTTGTTCTCCCTATGCCATTAATGAGCTCATAACTGCTGGACAGACTGAGGTGATGGTTTCTCGAGGCTTCGGGCCATCTGGCGGGAGCGAGCGGCCACTTTCCCTTTAATAAGGCCGCCCCCGCATTCATTAAACTAATAAACACCCGCAGCCGGGGTAAATTATTCAACTGTTGAGAAACAAGCATTTAATGTTTTTAAAACCTTGAAACATTTCAAAACTTTTCTTCCTAAATCCCATACAAAGATAATAGTACCCTACCCTGCAGTAAGAAAACTATTAATCCAAAGGGAAGTAGGGAAGAAAAGAGCCAATTTTATTATCGCACTTCAAGAATATGATCTAGAAATTTGGCCAACTACAATTGTTAGGGGTCAAGATTTTTGCAGGATGTTAATAGGAGCTTCCCAGTTATCACGAGAATAAGATGAAGGTAATGAAATACAAATATCAGAGGTAATCCTCAGTGATACACAATCACAATATGTTGATTTGAAATTTTATTTAAAGAACATCTATGCTCCTATGCACCTTAGTTATAAAACAAAGTGTGCTTTAAGGTTGAAATCAAATTAGTATGAATTAGTCAATGATGTATTAGAAAAAATTATGATTCGGTATTACTAATATTCTTGGAGAAACCTGAAGCTAAGAAGGCCATGCAAGAATTGCATGATGGACCAGCTAGAGGACATTTCAAAAGAAATACCATAGCTCATAATATCATGCATGCAGGATATTATTGGCCAACGATATTTAAGGATGCACATGAATATGAAAGAAGATGTAAAAATTGTCAAACTATAGCTCGAAGATAAAGGAAGCAATCATTCCCTTTGCAACCAGTAAACATCAACAACCATTTGAATAATGGGGATTAGACACAGTTGGTGAGATTGTTCCTAACTCTTCCAAACTGCATAGATTGATCCTTATAGCTACTAATTATTTACAAAATGGGTATAAGGTATCCCATTAAGGATAGCCAATACATTAATCATTACAGATGTCATTGATTAGTACATAATTGCTAGGTTTGGCTTACCCTTAGCTTTAATGTTTGACAATGCATCTTACTTTTCTGGAAATGCAATGGTAGAATTTGCTCTAAAGCGATGTTTTAAGCTAAAATATTCAGCCAACTATTATCCACAAGATAATGGATTAGTAGAGTCAACAAACAAAAACCTTATTAGAATTATCAAAAGGACTATTGATCAAAATCATAGGAATTGGCACAAAGCATTGAGATTTGCTCTATGGGCAGACAGAATTACACAAAATGCATTTATCGGTTCTTCTCCTTTTTCTCTGGTTTATGGAAAAGAAGTTGTTCTTCCCACAAACATAATAATCCCATCTCTTGCCCTAGTATAATTCATGGATAAAAACCCTTCTTCTTCTCTCTAAGCTAGATAATTTCAGATTCTTAAGCTTGAAGAAGAATGAGAAAAGGCCAAAGCAACCCACTTCCATCATCAACAATTAGTCAAAGCCTCTTTTGATGCAACCTCTGCCAGTCAAAAAAATTTTGAAGTAGGGGATTTGGTTTTGAAATGGGATATAGCTCACGAGGAAAAAGGTAAACACACCAAATTTCAAAGACTATGGCTTGGCCCTTTTCAAATTATTGAGAAAATTGGACAATCAATGTTTCTTTTGCAAGACTTATGAGGTAAGAAGGATTTTTTTCCCATTATGTAAAAATCTTGAAAAAAATACTTTTCTTAGAAGACAACCTCTTCCAATTTTGTATCATATCACCTTTAAAATTCTTAGGATAATAAAGTTTAAGTAGTATTTACTTTAGGCTTTTCAAAATAAAATCTTTGATAATATTTCTGATTTTTCGCTTCTATAAGTAAGTAAAAGTTAAAATAAATAATTAGGAAATTCGAGTAACAAAGAAAACCCCATTTCTTTAAAAAACTTCATATTTCTAAACATTTATTCTATGAACAAACTCTTATCTTTTTAGAGTATGAATGTTTTGTTATCAGTCAAGAAAAGAATATTTAACCTAGTAAGGACTTTTTGTAGATCAATATCTTAAAACTCTATCATTATCACCCAAAACTCTCAAAAAACCAAATGATTCACCCCATCTGATAAAATTTTCATATTTCAGAGTTTAGTTCTAAAATATACAAAACCAAGAAGATAAAACGTCTCATTACGATCTTATTTACCATGGTCATAGGGAAATAATTAAACTGATATTACCAATATTGAATATCAAAACAGGGTAATAGCCGATGATCTCATCGATCAGAAGGCAAAGGGTCTGATGCTAGAGGATCCAGCTTGGAAATATCATTTTATTTTAGTAGACATAGGGGGTCTTGTGTTTTCAAGGAAGTTGGCTTGAGTATTAAATTAATGTAATTATTAAGGTTTCTAAGTAAATTTATGAGAGATATTAAGAATAGGATTTAATTAAGTATTGTGAGGCATATTTGTAGATGTTCTCGAATGTTGGAGAACATGAGAGAATTAGGATAGTTGAGAGATTGAAAGATTTAGGCTAGTTAAGATTCCATAGGGATTGAGAGATTTGGAAACCAGTTGAAAATCTTAGATTAGGAATTGGTTTCATTGTTTGTGGAACTAGAGAGGATCCTTAGCGATTAGTTGTGTCAAAATTGGACTTAGAGGATATTCAGGATTTAGTTCAAAAATCTAAGGATCTAAATCAAAATGGTTTACAAAACCTTTTTTATAAATCTAAGCCTAAAAGGAATAGAGAGAGTTAACCAAAGTTAGAGAGTTGGTGAGTTAGAGAGTTAACAAGTTAGAGAGTTAGAGTTCAAAGATTAGATGGGGTTTGACTATAAGCCTACGAGTAGGAAAGGAGAGGCCACTGATATAGAAGATCATCCCGAGAAGGAAATCATTGTGTAAATATTCATTTATTAATACAAAAATGCAGTTTATAAGTTTGTGTGGTGTGTATTGAGTAATTGAATTATAAAATTTGTGTGGATCAGAGTAATTTTGTATAACATAAGAGTGCATCGAATTCAAAAGGAATCTGAGAGAGAGGACAGAGCTTAGAGGAGTATTGTGATGATCGGGCAATGTTGGAGTTTGATTAAATAACCAAATCAAAGCTCAGGAGTGGTAGAATTTAAATAATGCACAGGACAAAGTTTAGGAAGGATTCAAGCGAAACAATAATCGAAGATTAAAATAAGTGAAAGGAAGAAGTAATGAAGCAACAGTGCACAGGAACCATTGGATCAGTCAGACTAATGAACAAGATTGTGTGAGATAGACGGCTAGGATTAAGTCATGCAAAATAAAGTCAAGAAATGAAGAGATCAGATGAAGCCATGTGTTAGTGGGCACGGTGTAGTATTTGCAAGGGTAAGCAGTATCTCGCGCACCCTCAAAGCGGTAAATGGTATTCTATAATTTCACATGATTAGACTAAGTGGGTGACATGCAACACACGATGGAAAGGGAAAACCACTTTTCTTGTGTGCTCTCAACCTGATATCGATCATGCAAGGATCTGCACAAGATTGCACGATAGCTTTTCGATTGGATGGGTCACATCGAGGATGGAGATTGTCTGGGCTAGTTGGTGAGCGGACGACGTGATAGCCATTGGATCAGACGAGACAGATCAACGGTGGATATTTAATGTGCTAAAGAGATAATCGATATATGTGCAAAGGTTTATGGAATGGAGGAAAGGTAAGGTTTAAGTGTGGTTTATGAAATATTTCTATTATATGGAAATTATAATAGAAATAAGCGGGATTAATGTATTATGGTTAACGTTGGGTTAAACTAAAACCAGAGTTAAAAGGGTACTATTAATATGCATGGTTAATAAGAATTAACCAAAGATTATGAAGGGTCGTATAAGGTTTCCCCCAAAGGTTTATTAAAGTTAAGACTTTGGATAGTTAAATCAAATGTTTCTACATAGAGTTGACTGAAGGAGCATTAAACCTTGGTTCAAGAAGGTTTTACTGGGCCTGAATATTAAAATTCTTGAGACATAGTGTGACATGCAGTTTTATTTGCATAATGTGGGTAGATTCGTCTTTTACTGCATCATTTTTGGTATCAGAGCTGAACAAGGAAATTCTGCATGAAAAATTATTTGAGAAAACTTAGAACAAAGTTATGTTTTGGAGGTATGTATACAGGCAAGAGGAGATCATATTTTAAATCTGACAAACAATAGGCACACAGAGACAAAGTGTAGCATAATTTGCAGATGCAAAGAAATAGAGAACAATCCATTTAAAGTGTGGGTGAATGGTAGAACAAGATCATGCAAAGGTCTTGAATGTAGTGGCATAAGAAGGTGAGAAGATTGCAACAACCTAGAGCAGGGAGTGCTGAATTGGTACCAGAGCAGAGAACCAGAGAGATGCGAACAAAATGAGATCAGAGGAGAGAAGCTTAGTGAGGTATCATGTAGAAAGGGGGATTTCTTACTGCAGAGGTTTTGCTGCAACTCATGTAAACATCATAAAGGTAATTCCACAAAGCATGTGCGTAGAATTGCTAAGGGATGAAGGAAGCTGTTAGGAATTTTTGAGTGAAAAAAGAGGTGGCCATAACCTAGTATTTCATTTGTGATTCAAATACAAGAGGAAATTTGTGTTCTTAAAAGGTGTAGATGAGTTGAAGCCTAGAAGGAGCAGAGAGAAGTGCTCAAAGAGGTTCAAGAGAATAGAGAACCAAGTGTTTTCCAAAAGACTAAGTATAGAGGAAATCTTGGCGAGGTAAGTGACAAAAGGGAGGACTTGCTGTTGTAGAGGCTTTAATACATTTCATAGTAATTGAGTGAGGAACTGATGAATGTAGAGAAGGAGATGACTACTGCTATTAATAATAGAGTTAATAGAGGTTCTGAGAAAAACCACAATAGAAACAAGGTGAAGAAAGTCGATGCCAAGGCGAATGGAATATAGAGACAATTAGGTGAAGAAGAATATGAAAGGGAGAAGATTGAGAATGCAATTTATCTTGAGTTATTGATGGAGATGTTGTAGATGAATAAGGAAGACCAAAAGCATGCTTATGTCATAAGGAAGAAAGTAAATTGGTAGAGGCTACAATAGAAGAGAAATTAGTAGGTGAATATGTAGTTAGCAGAAGAGATGATGAATCTTGAATAGGTAATGATTGTTCAATTGAAGTATGAAGAACTCATAGAAGCTGAGTTGAGAATGGAAGTTTCCATTTATGAAGCATAACAGGGTGAAGTTGTTGGTGAAGATGAAATCTGGAGATATGTGAAAGATCTTATGAAGCATTGTGTGAATTCAGGACATCAAGAAGTTTACTTTGTTGAGGAAGGAATTATTGATTATTTTCTGAACTATTGGACAAATTTGGAACAATAAGAGGATATGAAACCTTGTATATTTGAATCTAATAATTTTGATATGATTACAGGTTTTGTAGAAGATGAACAGTCTTTTGAAGATGTCAAAAGTATGGAAGAGTATATTTCAAAAGATAAATACTTTAAAGTAAAGAATGATGGAGAATGTCTATTGAATGAGAAAAGAAGTGAATTATGGCAACAGAAAGAATTAAGTAATACATCGATGTTTGACATTATTACAACACAGGAACAATTTCTTGTGAAATAAGCAGATGTGATTCAGTCTGAAGAGCTAATATGTGAAGAACCAATTGAGACTATTGAACCTTGTAATTTTCAAGATGATAATTTGTGCATAAATGCAGGAACTATAAGTCATGATGAAGTACTTATGAAGTGTCAAATAGAAATTGAATTGCTGGAATATTTCCTAGAAAACTCAGACTATGACAGTGTGATTGCAGAAGAAGGAGTTCACTATAATGGACAATGGTAGAAAGACATCATTGAAGCAAATGGTGTGGAAGAGAGACTTGCTCATAGTTTCGAGAGTCCTTTGGAGAATTCTTTATAGAGGTTGAATCAACATACTGATGTGATAATAAAGAAAGTAAAGTCAGAGAAGCATAGTGAAATGTTGCGAAAGGAATAAGAGGCACTAAGGCCTTATGTTTTCATTTTAATAATTATTTTGTGATTGTAGGGTTTGTTGTAGATGTTAGAGAAAATTTGGCACATAAGCGCAGCCAAGTAAAGATGGAAGAGGAAGGAAAATATGCTGGAATTGATGAGCAATATAATGATGTATTTGAGAAGAATTAAGTACAAGGGGAATTGGAGGACAATTTATTTTTTGAAAGTAAATTTACATATATTGAGCAAAGGTTGTTTGGAAGGTCTTAAGAGGCTAAGGATGAAAGGGTGGTAGTAAGAATCTGACAACTTCAAAGAGAAGATAATGAACAACAGTTTGAATATGAGTGGACAAAGTACAACAAAAAATGGCAGAGTATGTACCAACCTAAGAATTTTTGGAGATAGATATTGAAGAATTATGGAAAATAATGATGAATCAATCCATATGGAGGAGATTGACAGCAACTTGTAGAGTGATAAATCAGAATTTGAAACTGATTGACAAGGAGAGGAAGATGGAATAGAAGACAACAAACATACAGTAGCAACAAAGGAACAGAGGATTGAGACAACTACAAACTAAATTTTGGGACCTTGGAGGTTTTCTATCAACATATGAAAACAAATGACCTGGAGATCATGAATGTTTTCAACCTTTGGAGTCTGATGCAGGAGCATCTGGCTCAGAAATATCATTGTATTTTAGTAGACATAGGGGGTCTTATGTTTTCAAGGAAGTTGGTTTCCTAAGTATTAAATTAATGTAATTATTAAGGTTTCTAAGCAAATTTATGAGAGATATTAAGAATAGGATTTAATTAAGTATTGTGAGGCATATTTGTAAATGTTTTCGAATGTTGGAGAACATGAGAGAATTAGGATAGTTGAGAGATTGGGAGATTTAGGCTACTTAAGATTCCATATGGATTGAGAGATTTGGAAATCAGTTGTAAATCTTAGATTAGGAATTGGTTTCATGGTTTGTGGAACTAGAGATGATCCTTAAGGATTAGTTGAGTCAAAAGTGGACATAGAGGATGTTCAAGATTTAGTTCAAAATATTAAGGATCTGAACCGAAATGGGTTACAAAACCTTTGGTATAAGTGTAAGCCTAAAAGCCATAAAGAGAGTTAGTGAGACTCAGAGAGTTAGTTATTTAGAGAGTTAACGAGTTAGAGAATTAGAGTTCAGAGATTAGATAGGGTTTGACTATAAGCCTATGGGTAGGAAAGTAAAGGCCACTGATATAGAAGATTAGGCCAAGAAAGAACTCATTGTGTAAGTATTCATTTATTAATACAAAAGTGCAATTTCTAAGTTTGTGTGGTGTGTATTGAGTAATTGAATTATAAATTGTGTGTGGATTAGAGTAATTCTACATAACATAAGAGTGTAGGGAATTCAAAATGAGTCTGAGAGAGAGGACAATGCTCAGAGGAGTATTGTGATGATCAAGCATTGTTGGAGTCTGATTAAATAAAAAAATCAAAGCTCAGGAGTGGTAGCATTTAAATAATATGCAGAACAATTTTTAGGAAGGAGTCAAGTAGAAGAGCAATCAAAGATAGAAATTAGTGAAAGGAAGAAGTAATGAAGAAACAATGCACATGAACCATTGGATTAGTCAAATCAACGTACAATATTAGATAGATGGCTAGGATTAAGTCACGCAAAATAAAGTAAAGAAATGAAGAGATCAGATGAAGCCACATGTTAATGGACGTGGGGTAGTATTCACATGGGGTAAGCGGTATCATACACACCCTCAAAGCTGTAAACGATATTCTATAATTTCATGTGGTTATCCTATGTGGGTGACATGTAGCACATGATGGAAAGGGAAAACCACTTTTCTCACATGCTCTCGACCTAATATTGGTCATGCAAGTATTTGCACAAGATTGCGCGATAGTCGTTCTATTGGATAGGTCACATCAGTGGTGGAGATTGGCCGGGCTATTTGGAGAGTGGACGATGCGATAGCCATTGGATCAGATGAGACAGATCAACGGTGGAGATTTAATGCGCTAAAGATATAATTAATATATGTGCAAAGGTTTATGGAATGCAGGAAAGGTAAGTTTTAAGTGTGGTTTATGAGATATTTCTAATTATAATAGAAATAAGCAGGATTAATGTATTATGGTTAATGTTGGGTTAAACTACAACCATAGTTAAAAGGGTACTATTGACATGCACGGTTAATATGAATTAACCAAAGATTATGAAGGGTTGTATAAGGTTCCACTCAAATGTTTATTAAAGTTAAGACTTTGGATAGTTAAATGAAACATTTCCGCATAGAGTTTATTGAACGAGCATTAAACCTTGGTTTAAGAAGGATTTACGAGGAAGGAATATTAAAATTCCTGAGACATAGTGTGACACACAATTTTTATTTGCATAAAGTGGGTGTATGCAGCTTTTGCTGCGTCAGGGTCTCAGCAAGAGCCAACTCGTTCAGTTTAGTTACAACTAGTGAATAGCATTGTCATTATTATGTTACCAAGCCTAGACGATGTCTTTTAAAAAGCCTAAAAGAAAATATTATATTAAAAAGAAAAAAGGCATGAGGTCCAAGTGAGATTCAAAGCAAGTGAATATCATTTCTAAATTTGAAAATTGCTTCAAATCAGATATTGAATCATTGTTGGCTAAAAGATAACCCTGTCGAGGATATGAACACATGCTAGCAACAAAGGCTCTATATGTGATAAATGAGTAAACATAAAAAACTAATCCGTAGAGAACACCTGATATATCACTCTAACTCTTGTTATTGACAGATGCAAACATTTGTATTTATATCATTACAATAGTAAAGTAGTTGAATAAATAGATTGTGTAAGTGATGATGATTCTAGAGAAATGTTGTTTACTTTATAACTCATGTTGTTATTATTCCTATAACTCTAATTACTTTGAAAATTTTACAAATTTTAGGCAACTACTCAGAGATAGCTGGTTCTCCCAATTGAATTGCCAATTGTTGTACGATGTAACAAACCCCCCATTTATGAATAAAAATAGCTATAAAAGGGGACCATTTTTAAATTTTTAGTCTTAGGATAATAAAACCTAACTCTAAGAAACTGCCTTGGGAAATCTTGCAAAACAACCCAAGGATGAGATCCTTATCACAAATCACAAATCTCACTTTTCCATGTGACTATCATAAAGCACCGTTAAAAATTTGTGATGCGCGATCAAACCTACCGCTATGATATGTCAATTATAAGAACCTTGTCTTTTCGCAAATCGCACTTCACAAACTTTAGATGTAATTAAGCTATACCACTACAATGGCTATTAACGATTTTCGAAATGTTATATTACGACAATAACAATCACATTTTGCCTTATCAAAAGAACAATTCTTTATTGTATCCATTTGAAGATTGCGATGTGCGCATAAGAGCGGTAAGCGTGTGAAATAATTGTGTTTTAAATACAAAAACAAATGAATTGACAGGTTAATAAGTATTTAGCGGCCCGAGGAGAGGTAATCATTTTCCAAGTTATGGGTAGTTAACATTGAGTATCTCATTAAACCTTTCTCATGATCCAAGGTCATTTTAGAAATGCTTTCAGTCTTAATTGACCTATATTGTCTACGCTGATATATCTTGATCATTTCAGGTAAGCTACAAAACATGTGTCATTGAGGAAGGTGATGCAAAAGGAGAAAAAGTAGAGCATTCCTGAATCTGAGTTTATAAAGATGGCTTTGATATTCTTTGATATAGTATACAACTCTAATGGAGGAGAAACAACTTCGGAGGTCATTTACAATAGGCTTGAGGACGAGCACGCGAAGATTACTATTACAAGAGTAACAACTAACTCAAAAAGACCTTCGGGGCTTCAATTTGAGGATGTTACATGTCCTTTCCTACATAAGATAGGAGTGAGGGCTAAAATCCTCCCATACATGGATATGATCAGGTGGGTGGTCGAAATCCTCATCATTGAAGTTAGGAAATTCAGGAATTTAAGAAAGGAACACATGGGATCATTTAGAGCAAAGGACATGAAGAAAATGTATCATATACCTAATCCTAAGGATATATATGATAACACATACATGGACAAATTCACAAAGAAGAACCCATACCCCTTCAAGTTGATTCAGGCCTAGAGAGTATTGGACAAAAAATTCAAATTTGAGAAATCCGATATGTATGCTATAGCCTCTTTGGAAAACCCTTATAACTATGCAGCTACTATGTTATGTATACTATATGGGTTTCCAGTAGCATAGCTGACCCACATGTCCTTCCTTTGTATGCTTTTGATAAATTTTTAGCAAGGGAAATCACCCACGAGACCTTGGGAAAAGGCCTAACTGAAGTCCTCAAAGAAGAAAAGAATTTATTATGGTCCTCTTTTGTTTTCAAGTGTGGTTCTTTTACTTTAGAAAATTTTAATCATGCCATTAAGGAGTCAGTAAATATGGAAGCCCTTAGGCTTCATACATTGCCGAAAAGGCAATTTGATCTAGACAAAGTAGCACATAACATCATTACTCCGATAAAGCTCAATCCATAAAACCATGAGGATACTGATTTTGACCACTTGTTATAGTCATCCAAGTCCTTCGAATAAGCGTTGGAATGGGCTAAAGTGAAATTGAGTCCTAAAAACTTTGAAAGATTTTGGGAATTCATAAATTAAAGTCTCGAAGTAATCCCAATGCACTTGTTGAAGACCAAGGACAAGCCTACACCAAGTGTGACTGTTAATAGTGAAGACCTAGTTCTCGTACAGTGTCTAGGGTGAATACTAATAAAACACCATGTTAGTTACAGTCTTCGCAACGTATCACTAAGGATCAACATGAGCTCTTACTAGGTTTGGTTCGGTTAGATGTTTTGCACATGATATTCAGCACAAAACATGTCACAAGTGTGTCCATCAGAAGAAGCTTGGCAAGAGATTTAAAAATGGTACATAACACTCTCATAACCAGTTTCTGGATCAGAAGCTATGATCGAGATGAATGACTGATTCTTTGTTATGCATGTTTTGAGGTTAGTTGCGACACATAGGGACAAGTTTACTACAAAATCAGTCTGGACAGGAATTTTACAAAAGTGAAAGAGGTTTTCGTCCACTACATAACAAGTAACAAAAAAATTCTTCAATTTATGCACACGTGCTACTATGTGGGAGATATATGGTGATATTTGGAGCCTACATTAAAACAAAACAAATTATTTATTTATTTTATTGTTTTAGTCATTTTAGTACGGTGCCATTTTACAATAGGTGGAAAGTAATTTTGAAAAACCCAAGGTGGTTTTTGTTAAACACGAGCCTTATAACGAAAACCTCTTTCAGTTTATTCACAGGTGTAGTGAATTTGGCTATGTGACTAGACCTTTACAACTCATTTTCATAGATTTAAATTTTTAATGGATTTCTGTTTTAGAGATGATTTTGTGGCACAGATGTCGAGCACCTGGAAATGAATTTCCACACTTTGAGAGAGGATTTTCTCCAAAATTACCTTATCTATAAAAACCTTTTTTAGTTTTGTAACAGGTGCTACGTTTTAGGAGATGCAAGTTCATCTTCAACACCTTTTTTCCGAAATTCAGTCCAAGTTTAATGTAACTGATTCTATTTTTAAGAAGATGGTTGAGCTCAATTCCCTAAATACATAGATAAGCTAAATGTATAAATTTTATGAATTTCATAGTGTAGAGGTTTGATTTTTGCAATAGGAAGAAGCATTTGGTTCGTGTAAAGTTTTATTGAATATCATAATACAACAATTTTTGCCCTTCAGAGCTGGGATTCATCACGGTGCTGATGCTTAATATGCTTCTCCTTTAATTCATTTACACATTACATTTTTTCTGCCTTGTTACACTATTATCTAAGTGATATCTTAGGAATTCATCTGTAATGATGCTCCTTTCGTGATGATTTTTCTGTTAGATGTAATGGTTGTCTTAGCAGGATTCATCCTTGGCTAGATGCTCTGTTGAACAACCTCGTAATTCTCTTTCATCTAAAGTTGTTGTTGCAGATTAATCCTTTGTCTGATGCCTATAGGGCAGCAGGATTTCTCCATCATACTTCTCACATTTACAATCTTCACTTGGCTGAGCATGGCACTTAATTTTCCCGATGTTTGCTGACAGAAACTAACAACGGTTCCATAGTCCAATCACCCTTTCTCTTGCTATTTTCGACCAAAAACAAATCCAATCAAATCCTCTGAGCTACTATACCTAGCCTAAAATATATATTTGAGTCAGTCATCTCCACTGAGATTGAAAACGAGAGAGCCCTCTCCCGACCTGGTAGGGATAGCTACCAGGTTAAGTGTGGTTTGTGCTTATCCTAGGATTGCCTCCCTTCAGCTTGAGGTCAATCTAGGCTCCAACATAGTGGCGACCATACTGGGGAAGAGGTGACAGATATTCTTTGAGAAATATCATTCAAGTTGAAAATCTAATTGCTGATGGTGGACAATAGTCAGACACATATGAAGGCTGAAATCATCTACCTAATGACTCCAATGTTCAAGATTCTGAGCTTTGACTTCACTCTAAAGAATCTAGTTTTCAGAACGTTTATGGTAATCATCGACGACAGGGTATGTGGAAAATCTGTTATCTAGTGAAATATTATTGATTTAAGGGATGAGATAGCGAAATTTTAGATTGATCAAAGTTTTTTAACATCATTATTTCTTAGCTTGGAACCAGCCAAATCGCACCTGAGAATAAATATTGTTTTCTTGGCTTAGTGCTTGAAAGATCGGAAAATGAGATTGAATTTTTGGATGTTCAGATTAAATCACATGAATTCCAAGACTCAAAACAGTTCTTGGAAACTCTCCCTCCTCCCAAAGAAGAATAGATAAGGATGCCCTTGGATGGTTGGATTGAAGGATGTTATGCTTTACAGTGAGGATGTGACAATCTCCAACCAAAAGCATATGTTAATGAGCTGGGGCAGCAGATAGAATCCAGTTTCTATGATCCCATAGTATCATATATGGAATATATTTTTAAGTTGAAAGAAAAACCAGGTTGCCTTTTAAAGAGCCAGAGGTAGTATGGGTATATATTGTTGGAAGAATTTCCAGTTGTGTCATGGTTCAAGCATTTCCAAATAGCATCTTTGTCACAATGACTTGAATAGTTGATATGGCATTACAAAATCACTTGATCTATTGATTTTGCAGCAAAGTAGGGCAGGTTTGTTTAAATAAATAAGCTTCCAAAGGAAACATTTTAGTTTCCAGTATTTGTCATGTACAATATGTAGTATGTATATGTTTTTGGATTGGTATGAGTTGTTTTGGGTTTGCAATTGCTTGGCTGTATTTCCCAATGGATGAGGCACTTGGTCTACAGTGTTATTGACACCTCCAAGGAGCTGCCATCCCCAATAAGGCCGATGTTAGTTCCAGCCTTCGTAGCCTATCAGCAGGGATCAACATGAGCTTTTAATAGGTTTGGTTTGGTTAGACATTTTGCACATGATATTCAATACAAAACATGTCAAAAGTGTGTCCATCAGTGGAAGCTTAGAAAGAGATTTCCAACAGTATATCACACTCTCATAACCAGTTTCTGGATTAGAAGCTATGGTTGAAATGAATGATTGATTCTTGGTTATGCATGTTTTGAGGTCAGTTGCTACACAGAAGGACACATTTACTACAAGGTTAGTCTGGATGGGAATTTTACAAAAGTGAAAGAGGTTGTTTTCCATCACATACCAAATAATAGAAACCTCCTTCAGTTTATGCACAGGTGCTACTATGTGGGAGATATGAAGTGATATTTGGAGCCTACATTAAAACAAAGCACATTTTTTATTTATTTTACTGTTTTAGTCATTTTAGTGCGGTGCCAATTTACAACAGATGGAAAGTAATTTTGAAAAACCCAAGGAGAATTTTGTTAACCACCGACCATAAAACAAAAAGCTGTTACATTTTATTCACAGGTGTCGAGAATTTGGATATGTGTCTAGATCTTTATAGCTCATTTTCACAGATTTAAATTTTTAATGATTTTCTATTTTAGAGATGATTTTTTGGCACAAATTCCGAGCAATTGGAAATGAATCTCTAAAATTTGACAGAGGTTTTTCTCCAAAATCACCCTTTCTACAGAAATCTCTTTCCATTTTGTAACAAGTTCTATGGTTTAGGAGATACGACTTCATCTTCAACAACTATTTTCATAAATTTGGTCCAAGTTTAATGTAAATGATTCTATTTTGAAGAAGATGGTTGAGCTCAATTCGCTTAATACATGGATGAGCTAAGTGTATAAATTTTATGAATTTCATAGTGTAGAGGTTCAATTTTCACAACATGTAGAAGCATTTGGATTGTGTAATGTTTTATTGAATATCATAATAAAGTAGTTTTTGCCCTTTAAGCTTGTGATTCATCACGATGCTGATGTTTAGTATGGTTTTCCTATAATTCATTTATACAATGTGTTTTTTCTTCCTTCTTACAGTATTATCTAAGTGATATGTTAGGAATTCATCCATAATTATGCTCATTTCATGATGATTTTGCAGTTAGTTGTAATGGTTGTCTTAGCAGAATTCATCCTTGGCTAGATGCTTTGTTGAGCAACCTCATGATTCTCTTTCATCTAAAGTTGTTGTTGCAGATTCATCCTTTGCCTGATGGCTACAGGGAAGTGAGCTTTCTCCCTTATACTTCTCACATTTGCGATCTTCACTTGGCTGAACATGGCACTTAATTTTCCCCAGGTTTGTTGGCAGAAACTGACATCGATTCCATAGTTCAATTACCCTTTCTCTTGTTGTGTTTGACCCAAAACAAATCCAATCAAATCCTCTGAGATGATATAACTAGCCTAAAATGTATATTTGATTCAGTCATCTCCACTGTGATTGACAAGGAGGGAGCCCTCTGCCAACCTGGTAGGGCTAGCTACCTGGTTAAGCGTGTTTTGTGGTTATCCTAAGTTTTCCTCCCTTTAGCCTGAGATCAATCTAGTCTCTAATACACCAGATACAGGAAAGGCCCAAGAGACAGATAATAAAATAGAGTCCAGTAGGAAGTCAACTAAGAAACAAGTTTTGAGCACCCCACCTGAAGAAATCAGTTTAGAGGTCAAAGGCAGTAGTTTGGAGGAATAGTTGGATCAGTTTAATCAGAAACTGCGAGACACTCCCAAAATGATAGATACCCAAGAGACAATTAAGCTTCAAAATCCTCTACATATTCAGGAGAATATAGAGTCCAAGTCTATGGATAAGCAGTTCAAGCCCATGGATGAGTATTACAAGGCTATGGATGAGTATCCGACAACATCCCAATAGACTGAGATTATCCCTGCTATGCCCACTTTAGAGATCATCTTGAAAGTGACTGAAATCCCTCCTCTTGATGTGTTATATAGCCCACTCCACAATCTAGTAATAAGAACATAGAGAAAAATAAAATGGGTAGAAACACCCGAGCTCCCACCTAGAAATGAGCCAATGGAGGGACATTCCTTTCAACCTAGCTAAAAACTTGACTAGACTATCACAGTTCATGAGAGCATATGCAACCACCACCATGGAAAAAGTCATTGAAGTCTCTACTTTGTTGAAAGAAAAGGAGGAGAGGATTGCACAACTTGAGTAATAGCTCGAAACAGAGAAGGCAAGTTTGAACAAGCAAGTAGCTCAGCAACTTTCCCAATTGCAATAGAGCATGGAGGTCCTAAAAATAAGCCACGAAGGTGATATATCAGCTAAAAACAAGCAAATCGAAGAATTACAACAAGCCATGGAAATATATAAGGATGTTCCTACTACCGAGGAGTTCGTTAAAGAGGCCCTAGAATTGAATTCCCTCCTAATGAAATAGCAGGAGCATTTCTGCCTAAATATGTCACACATTACTCCTTATCTTATCACTAACAACCAACTACAGATAAGGCAATCAACTAGAGAATCAAATTTACTGATCTCAACACCAGAATCTAAGAGTTCATCAAATGACATGAAACAGAAGACAGAAGGAAGGCCAATCCACCTGAAATCGAGGAGACACACAAAGGCATTCTTTTCATAGATTGGGACGTCAAAATCTAGAAAGATGAGCTAGCAGTGCCAAGGGTAGCTGGGGTATCGAAGAATATAATCAAGGCAGTGAACCACACTCTGTTTGTCACCAACCTGCTAAAGGAAGCTAGTCTAATAGAAATGCCCGATTTAGGTGCTTTGCATAAAAGTTAGCAAGAAAAGGTAGACACCCAAGGGGAGGCAATCGCAAAATTGACCAGGACCGACTCTAAGTCATATTGGAAATACCTCAAAAAGCCACACATCCAGACCATGACCCTTAACTTCTAACTTCATTCGACTCAGTGGATGTTGCCACCTCTCACTAACGTGATTTTCACAAGATAGATGAGGACACATTTTGGGGCACCTCCTCAGCTCAAATGAATGCCCGATATATGCGATTAGAAGGAAAAGATGGTAGAAAGAAACTAATCATCTTATTTCTTCTCATTAAGCCACAATTTATTTTTAGAGTTAGTTAACTAGTTATGAGGAAGGTTGTTTAAAACGTCCTGAAATTCTTGTATAATCTAGTTTTGCACATTAGTTAGAATAGTTTTACCCTTCTCATGCATTTAGAGAAGGGTCCAGAATTTTATCAAAAACATTTGCAAATAATGTAGCTTTGTAAGTTTGTGAATGCTTTGGTGAAATTGTGGAACATGATCGTTTCTTTTATATGTCAGATTACTTTCCTTTGTTGATCACTATTGTGTTCTTGGTAGATAATTTGATTTGAAGAAAGGAGTTGATCCATATCAATAATTAAATGAGTAGGACTTTGCACATATGGTACTATTATCTTGAATGATTGATTCTGTTTTCTTTTAATCAATGGCAACACTTTACTTTCATGAATTGTATGTGAAATTTATTATTTTTGTTAAGTGTTAATTGCACTATTGTATGATGCCTAGCTAAAATTGTTAATTTTCATATATATAATTCATCATATATGCGATACATTTTATAAATTTATTTGACTAACTATTTTGTCAAATAGTTGTCTTATACGTTATCATCTTTGTTTATGCGTGATTAATCTTTTTTATCACATGTTAAGAACATATCTATTGTAGATCGCATATCACACAGAAATACTCGGGTTTATATTAGAATAAGTTAGCTAGAAGATTTGCATGATATAATAGGTCTTTTAGATTATAGCTATTCTATTTCAAATGCTCATGAACCATCCACTCTCATCTTAAAACCCACAATGGGAAATTGGTCCCATTATCCCCAGTCAGAGTCACCACTTTAAACAGAAAAGGAGTTGTTTTAAGGTCTAGACTGGGTGGTTATCCCCCATGTTGGGGTCACAGAAATATGATTTCTTTCATCAGGTCAGAGAGAGGTTGATCCCCTCAATGATCTCCTCCTATTCATCTACACCAAATAGTTAAAAGAAATCATGAATCACGTGGTCAAAGGAAACTATCAGCATGTAGCTGGAGCAAGCGAGCAAGAGTCTGAGATGAAAACGCCCCACGATTTTCTTTCCCAAATAGAAAATCATGAGCGAATCCTTATCTATTTGTCAGCTTCATAGTTAAATTAGAACTCTGTTAGTCAAAAGTAGGCTTGAAAGCCTCAAATAGTTATTAAATGGCTTTTATAAATATCGTAAGACAAGGCACAATAGGGGACAACGTGAATGAATTTTTGGTGACTGTAATCATTTTAAAACTTTGTGTTTTTATTTAATGGAAGTGACTTTGTGTAACCATTGGAGCTTCTGACTACCTTTTTGTGGAGGGCCCCTACAAGCAGTGAGGGTTTTTAACATATAGATTTCCCTTTTTGTTATTATTTGTTGTAGTATTTTTGTACATGTTCATTTCATAATTCTTAGTTTTATTTTAGATCGGATAGCAGCAGTGATATGTCTTTTAAATTGGAAAAGCAGTAGTGGAGTTCTCCATTAGTTGTTTTTGGATCATCAAATAATAATCCTATCCATTTATAGTTTTGATCTTCTTATGATAGCATTAAAGTTCTCTTTTATAATATATAAAGTTTAGTTGACTCATTAAAATACCAATGGTTTCCTTGTGATTTCATTCAAATTTCATCAAAAATCATTTCAACTTCATAGCATAATATGTTTCTATTTATAGATTTAGGTATATAGATTCTTCTGAGCATTATGTTCAGAGAAATTTTATTCAAAAGTTTCTTAGCTTAATCTAAAAAATAAGTGTGGTTTGATTGTAGTTACTTTTGTGAAATTTCAATTCTGAAGCAAGTGTGATTTAATATAGTTTCCTTTCAGCAAGTGCGAGTTAATTCAATTTTCATTTAGCAAGTGTGAGTTAATATAGTTTTCATTCAACAAGTGTGAGTTAATCTATTTTTCATTTTGCAAGTGTGATTTCTTTGTAGTTTCATCTTTTAAGAAAGGAATATTTCTTTAGATTCAAAATCATTTTATTTTCACGAGATATCAATGTTAATTTGATTTTTAAAATAAGAGTACAAAACATAAAAACACATTTCCAATAACTCAATCAATTAATAAATCCAGCTTAATAAAAAGGATTCTAACATATATTGTGCACTTGCACTTCACAAGTTTACCAACTTTGGTTGATAAATTATTCAATCAATTTAAGACAGTTAAATTGACAAACATTTCCGTGCCCTTGTCAGGGAGGTGAAAATAGAAGTCTTGATTTCTTTTGGATAAAAAAAAACAAACAAATAATAAAAAAAAAAAACATGATATGCATATAGAAAGAGACTCTCAATGTATATTTGTAGGTAGAGGAAAGAGCTTAATTCCAAAAACATAACTTGCCCCACCACGACCTTATTTTTCCACACCACCCACGGAAACTTGAATTCATTCATATTAGGAAAACATAAACTCCTTGAGGTAGTAAGATTGGAAATCCAACCTAAAGATTCACCAACTTCATCAACGGAAGCCATAAATGAAGAAGAAGATCCCATATCCTTGACAACATCAGTAATTTTCCTATTCTCAACTAGAGAACAACTTCTAGCTCAAGAGATGGAAATTCCTACTAAAGAAGAGGAAGAAGAAACCTATTTCAAACCATTGATAGAAGAACTAGAGAAGGTTGAAAACCAAACCTTAGAACCAAAATCTTATATTAGTTTTGAAGAATCTATAATGGCTAGAGAAGGGGAAGGACAGGTACATAATTTGAATGGTGAACAAATTAGGATTGGAGGGGGAAGAGGAGGTGGAAGATGTGGATGAAGAGGAAGAGGAGAAGATATAAATATAAAACCCTTTGAATTTCCTATCCTAGATGAAGATACACTACTACATGTAGGGGGGTTTTAAGATAATATTTGAGTCAATTGTATTAACTTAAGACAAAAGGAAACTTGTGTATTGTCTTAAATATTGCCTTTAAGCGGGTGTCTCGAAATTTAGTGTCTCAAAATTATTGTATTAAAAATTTGTGTCTATAAAGACAATATAGAACACATATTATTATTCTCTATAAAGACAGGAATTATTGTCTGTTAAGAGACAATTTCATTTGTCTTTGTAAAGACACTTTCATTTTTGTCTCTTTAGAGACAACTACATTTTTGTCTTTTCAGAGGCAGTAGATGAGATTAAAAACATATTGTCTCTATAGAGACTATATGTCCATAATTCAAGCTATTGTCGCTCAAGAGACAATATGTCCATAATTCAAGCTATTGTTGCTCGAGAGACAATATAAAAAATATGTAAAAATAATAATAAAAAAAATTGTTCTTTTAAGGTGGTTACAACATTCAAAGCTCCCAAATAGTGATTTTAATTACCTTAAATCTCAGTTGTTTATGGATACCATCATAATTAAAAAAAAACAATAAAAAAAAAATAAATAAAGAAAAAAATACATTATCTTTAAATCTAACAACAAATTCATTTTAAATGTAAATGAAAAAACAATTCTAGAAAGTAACATTGAAATAATAAGGCAACACACTTGTATTTGCTGAAAATACATTCATGTCATTTGAACATGAATGAGTCTCAGTTTGAACTTCATTTTAAAACTTATTATGAGGCAAAAGAAAAATGTTCTAGAGTTCTCCATCCTACAAGAGGGTTTACTCTGTAACATATAAATTCAAAGCTTGAATCACATTAAATGGTGGAAATTAAATTCATATACAGTTGTTAAATCCACAATTTGAAGACCCTTGTATAATTGGAATTGGCTTTGTTGATAACAAAGAATTGTAATAATGTATATGCATTTGAATCTATAATTGATTTGAAATCCTTTCTTCATGAAGGTTTTACAAAAGATGGAAAAATCGCACAGGTCCTCACAACATGATATAGGTGAATTCTCAATCTATTGGTGACCTACAAAGTTATCTTATCCACTACTAACTTTCACAATTCGAGTTGGCTCCACCTCCTATTTGTAGCCCGAGAATTGATGAAATTGGTATCCAAATTGGTGGTGATCTACTTCCTGAGGAAGCTTCATATCCAATGAATCTAATTCAGGTAATGAACTATTCTGATTGACTTCATAACAAGATGAAGTTGTAGAGAAGTCCCTATGACTAGCTTTTTTCTAGGTGGTTAATCATTTCTTGGAGGCATGCCAAACCCACCATCCTTCTTCCTCATTAAGAATAAAATAATAAATTCCTATAAGGCAAGTTTTATACCATTGCTCAACCATTTCCGAGAGAGCTACTTAGTGAAATGAAATCAAATAAATTTAGTCTATAGATAAAATAGAAATGTGTTCACACTTAGTTAGTTTCTTACAGTTTCAATGCAGTTAGTTTCTGTTGATGTCAATCAGAGAGGCTACATCCAATGGTAGAAATTCTAGAAATTCATACTTTTGTGCTCCTAAAGAGCCAACGATAGTTAGTTTCTATTTTCGTCAATCGGAAAGGCTACATCCAATGGATGAAATTCATACTTTAGTGTTCCTAAAGAGACGAAGCTTAATCTATAGGTGGTAAGCATTAAAAACAGTAGTTCTTCCACTATAGTTCTAATTTCATAATTGTGTGTATATCAATATATTGAGGCGATTATTATACAAACCAATTTTTTTTTTGAAGTGATCAATAAAATTGGACGCAATTCGTTAAGGTAGAGGCTAATAATGTCCTCACAAGGATTTCACTAGTGTTAGATCAAATAAATTCATGACTTATCTAGGCTTAGTCGAAGCACTTCACCAGTGTTGCCTTTAAACATCGAATGAATTTACCCAACTTATTATGCAAAAGTCCAGTCACTACCCTACTTGTTGTAATAAAAAATCCTACATGATGATATCATAATTGACAAAACTCGCATTCATATTTGACTAGCATCAACAAAGAATTCAATGATGATATACATGCCCCAGTATCCTTGAAATTTTCTTGGACTGTCACTTCTTATGCTCCACTTATTCTACAGCAAGAAGGGTTGGAAATTATTTTGGGGGATACAAGTTTGATGTAGATTCCATTGAGAGACCCCTGGTTGATATCCAGGGCATAGACTATGAAAGCTTGCATGAGATATTTCTTGAAGTGGGATGAGGATATTGTTGCATGGGGGACCAAAGCATTGGAGGTGTGGGGTAGAATTTGTTGAGTCTTCAAGTGTAGTTGCTTATGATGGAATAACCAAGTTGAAAGAGAGCATTGTTATTACTCAGTTCACATAAGGTGGAGCGAGACTACACTAGATTTCATGCCATTCTTTGGGGAATTTTGTAGGTTTCACAATACAACCAACATTGTCCTTCATGTTTACAGTTTACCCTTGAGTAAAAATTTTGTTCAAGACCTTGACAATAATTCTAGAATAATGAGATTGACATAAGCTACATACCTTAAATGCCTTTTTTGTTTTCATTTGCTTGGATAGACACTTACATTTAAATGTGGTAACTTAATTGGAGAGAATTGTCCATCGCCAACTATTGAAAAAGTTGAATTACCTATTGTTTGTAGCATTCCATCATTGATCACAGTAATTGTTGATGAATTTGGTATGTTCAAATTTGAGAAGCACTATTGATGTATATTCTTGAATTATTTGTGAGGAAAAATCTTTTCAAGATGTGACAGTTAAGTCTTTTAACATATGAAATAATCCTTCCAACTACATTCTCATTTTGCACTAACTTATTCATTTTGTTGTTCGTTGTCTAGTAAACACATTGGTTCTAATTTGTGCTACATCCCAGGTTGATCATTTTGCAGACCATGTTTGTGTGACTCCCATCACTGTGACTAATGACCGTACAATCCATGTAGTTTCTGTCGGAATTCATCATTTTGGAAACCCATTTGCCAACTTGTCAACATTGTTGCTGAATTGGGAACTCAATGGTTGTGAGAAACGGGCTTATTGGGATGCTAATGATAAAGATGGAAGAAAGACAGAGGCGGGTTCTTGCGAGAGGTTCCTTGTTATTCGAAATGTATCAGGGAAGGTAGGTGGAGTCAAAATCGGTGATGAAAATATGCTTCCTTTTTCTCTCTCGAGGTTTTCAACTATCCAAATATTCTAGTCATTCCTTATGTTATTCTAGTAGGTATTTTAGTTCTAGAGCACGAAGCAAACTATTACGTACAAAATTAGTACCAGGTTCCACAAACGCTAATGGTGGTCCCTTACTAAAAAGAGAAAAGTTTCTATTGTTGAGGGTAGTTCCTTTCATTTTTTTTCTATTTTGAGTTCGTGAAGCTCGGGGCTCAAACATAATTCTATGATTATTATGCACCAAGGTTCTTCCCATGGCTTGGGAAGTATGCACCAGAAAGTGTTTGGATTTTCTCTATTGACATCTAGATTTGTGTAGCTATGTTATTACTTCAAACCATCCTAAAATTTCTCTTAGATGCCCTACACATCCTGAAATCCTTTTTAACAATCAAATAATGCAAAAGAAACTACTAGATACATGACCACCATTTAGCTAAGAAGTGACTTGATCTTCTACAAATTTTAACATATTTTGCTAAGGATTTTATTTTTGATATTGAAAAGAGCACAAATCATACACAACTGTATCCATTGAAGCATCCTTGTCCTCAGAGTAGGTTGGGAGGTTCCAAAAATCAAGTATACATGGCTCAAAATCTTGCACGATTCAAGGCCACAATGAGAATTTATTTCAATAGATTAACTGAAGAAGGGTGCAATTACTATCAAATAAGATTCTAACAACAAATGAATTGTCTAGAAAAATGTCATAGTTTGGAAAGCAACCAAATCTAAGAAGCATCCCTATGAAAAATATAATGTATTGTAAAGCTTCTCTCCAACAGAATATTGACTTAAATGTCCAAGAAGACAATATTTCTCCACTGGTCTTGGATAAGGACCATAGCTAAGATCAAAATTCCTACTCCCTCATACGAAACCCTAATTCATCCTACAAGAAATTTTCCCTAAAGTTTGAGCAGACGTTCATACATTCATGGTTTCAAAATTTTTTTAAAATTTATCATTGCGTAAATATGACTAAGAATTTTAAGGGTTTTATTTGCAAGTCTTTAAAAAGTGAAAACATGCAAAAGTTTATAAATAGGTTTAGGGTTATGGTGTATAGTGTAAAGAAAATTCTGAAACTAGCAAGATGGGCCAAACCCTTAATTTCTCCGCAGAAGAGATTTTTCATCCCCAATTTCCCACAAATGCTGAGAATTTGTGATAAAGGACTGTAAAATGTGTAAATTAACGCTAAAACCCACATCAAAACCCCAAATTCAAACTCTGGAATGTAATTCCTAGCTCGAAATTCGAAATCTAATGCTGGAAATTCATAATACTTTTATCTTGGGAATGAAAGGTGTATTGTTCCAGCCATTTGCACCAAATAATTAAGATTTAGTGGCACTACAATGTAATTCTAAGGTGAATGAGTCTTCTTCTAAGCCTCTCAAATTTATCTTTAAAAACATCTAGGAGTTAGAGCTTTGAGCTTTTCCTCCTTGTCCTCGGCCTATAGTCTCCCGACATATACTATTAAAAGTAGCCAGTCATAAAAGGGATGAGGATGGGATAAAAACGAACATGTGTTTGTCGTGAGAAAGAAAAATCCCTAATTCTGAGCATTGTTTGCAGCCCAAAGTGGAGAGTGACTTTTTGGAGCCTGTTCATCTATTCACCTGTTCACTACTAAGAACCCCGAAAGACAAAGTTCTTCAGATCAGGTCGTGAACAGTGTGTCAACTGGGAAAATGGTAGGAGGGTGAATAAATTAGTATTACAATCACTAGTATGAAAAACCTCCAAAAAAATACCATTTTCATTGCTATACATGGGCTATAGAGAGTGCATTCACAAAACCTAAAAAATATGAGATTCATTGAAAAAATTGTATGCAATAGAGATCACATTACATCTACCGAAAGGGCTTTAGCATTTCGTTGTATTTGCTATATTTATACTGAACAAAGAACGTAAAATATATGAGATTCATTGAAAAAGTTGTATTTAACAGAGATTCATATTACATCTACCTAAAGGACTTCAACACTCCACTGTAAAATATAGTTGTATATGAGCTTGTAGAATATGAGTCTTTGGTGGGAATTGTTCCTCCCCCTCCTTGAAGAGTTTCAGAGTGAGCTCTTATACTGTTATACAAAGAAACCTATTAAGAATGCTTGAAATTGGAGTAAAATCAGAAGACGGAAGAGGTGGTGAGTGTGCGAGTCTACAAAATATCCGCTGAATGTTGAATATTTAAATGGGATTTCTGAGCTCTTCTCAGAACAATTCTCATCCTGCATCTTTAGTGCAATAAATATCACTAAAAATTCAAACAGAATCTCTTGAAACTCTAGAGAATGGTGCACACATATGTCAAGTGTAGAGTAGAAAGGTTGCTTAAAAATCTGAGCACAGATGTTAGATGGACATGAAAAGTGTAGACGGTCGACTGATCCAAAAGAAGGCCTATCGACCTAATAATGAGATGCACATCTCCCTAATTAAAAAATGTGAAAAAAAGCTCATATGTATCTCAGAGTTTTAAACATTATATCCTATAGTTTTTAGGGATACATTTCATAAACTCATCTCCTTTGGGAGCCTGGAAAAATAGTACCCAAGTAAAATGTTAAAAAGCTAGCAAGACTAGATTTTTGAACATTATATGCTACAATTTTTACAGATACATTTCATAAAATCGTCTGCTTTGGGATCCTAGCAAAACATTACCCAAATAAAATTTTAAAAAGCTAACAAGAGTAGCTAACATTCAATGATAGCCTGAACCCTGTTTTTTTCCTACCAAGTGTTGTCATGGCTCCCTGATAACTAGCATAAATAAAGGTAGTTCTTGTACTCCATTCTAATTGTTTGCAATGGGATGTTAATTTCATGCAATTGATAACAAAAAATAAGTGCCTAAATAAAAAACCAATGTTTTTCAAGATTTTAAGGACGTTGATTCCCACTCATAGAACATATACCAGTCGCTGAAAATGATATCTAGGTTAACACTTATAGTGGATATGTTCTTGACCTGACAAGCCAACTAGTGGAAGTTATATGCCTGAGTGTCTTCCTCTAGGAACTGAGATTTCTCTGGACCTCTCAAATTTTTCATGTTTTTTCTAAGACCTTCTGCACCCTAGTCATAATCAATTTTCCCTGCTTCCACTATGGAGAGGAAGAGCTCTTCGAAAACTAGCCTTAAGAGACAAACCCTACTCTGTATGATGTAAGCCCTAAGAAACTTTGATTCCACTAGGCTAAAGGATAGGAATTGTTACTGTAAGTGCTAATGCAGTAGATAAAATGAGTCTAGGAGATGAAAAGTTGCTAGCATAACAAACTTCATTCATAATTGCTTGCATGATAATAGCTTGTCTACTAACAAGGGAATCCACTAAAATCAGAAATAGACACTTTCTTCTCCTGAGACGTAGTTTCGCTGAAGAATCTAACCTATGGAGGGAGAAAAAATCTATCACATAAAAATAGACTCTATCATCCCCATATCATTAACAAAACTATATAATCTCTGATCTCTTCATGCTTCATGACTAAATGTTCAAGTTATGAAGTGTTTTGATGAAGCCTTATGTGGCAATCATTCCTTATCATTATTGCACAACAAATGTCCCAATTTTGGCTACATTATTAATTGATCAAGTATCTACTAGAGATTCTTTCTAAACCAAGATATCACAAATGTATCTAAGAAAAATGGGTATATTCATGGCTGTTACGGGCCTGCCAAAGCGGAAACCAGGACTCAAACAAATTTTAGAGCTCAACACTATGTTGTCTATGAAAATCCAAGTGAATCTTCTATAACCTAAGACCCTTTGTAAAGCATCCATGTACTCTAGAAGCAAAATACTAACAACTAAAAGAAGAAAGCAAATGAAGCCAACAAAGTTAACTAGGAGGTGGCTTGGCTAACCCAACTTAGCTAGAGACCTCATACAAAGATTGAGTTGGAGATTGTTCATGGGGATTCAATAGTGCCTACAGCCACAATCGAATTATCCTTAATGATAGAGTCCCAATCCACCACTTGAAATAAAACTAAAATGCTTCTCCTTCCAACCCCATGAGTGCTTAAGTCGAGATTATTCTTTGGTTTTTGGTTAGCCATGGCAAAAGTGGTGCCGACAATGTAAAGGTAAGACTACAAACAAAGTGTGTGTATTGTCAATTGGGACTAGCCCAAGTAGTTGAGAGGAGTGTTAATTTTGCAGATCAACGTGTCAAAGTCAGAGTAACTCATTTTAGCCTAAAAGTCAACATTATAAGTCAAATGATTTAGCATTTGGGCTTAATGTTAAATCAATGAAGAGCTCGAGCATGGTTTTCAAAGCTATAACCCTACAACAACAACATTTTGTTTTGAAAATTCAAATCTTTGGATATCAGAAGTACTCCAGATATTATGGGCTTCAAAGTCAAACCTTTAGAAAGAAGGATGTCGAAATGTAAGAATGAGGCACCCTCAAGAGCCTCATAACCTGTGTGTGATGTAACTATTTTTATCTATACAGGTTACAATAATATAATTAGTTTATACCAAAAACAAAAAGATTAAAAATAAAACAATAACCAAAAAAGAAACATAGTTTTAGACTTTCTACTAGACAAACATATGTTGACTGTTTTATTGCAGTTTATCAAATTAAAACATTGAATTGTTTGATGTGACATCCTAGCTATGGTTCTACAAGAGAGACTACGGATTTCACATTAAGTGAACTTGTAATGAATAGAAAATATTGGGAAAAGGTCATTATATATCCATTTCAAGAAAGCCTGAAAAGCAATTATCACTCTGCTAAATCTTCTTGCACAGTAAATAAATTTAACCGTAGCAAATTATCGCATATATCTCAAAGTAGATGACTACAACATAATAAGGATTCTCTAAAAACAACCGATGAGTCAATGTACAGACTGAGAGAAGGTTTTCCATTACAACACGTGTTCAAAAAACAAAAAAAAAAATTTAAATATGGGGTTAGCTTATAAGTTATAACATTGCATCCACCACCAATGACACACCCAAATCTACGAAATAAAGAGCATTGGCATAAAATAGAATTCAACATGGAATCCTTCTAGTGGGATAAAGAAACAAATTAGAGGAAGGGGAGAAAGGGGCATGGCAATTAACCTCCCACCATCATCATTTTTTTATCTATCCATTTCTTTATATCCACTCTTGTACCAGCCTATATGTTAGCACTCAGAATTATCCTTAGAAGTTATCAGAAGAAGGAAGCATCCGAGGTAACCACTAACCAATATTTTAGGCTTAGGCTCTAGCCAACCTAAGTCTAGAGAGGGCTCTCTTTATATAATTTAGCTTTGTTTTTATTGATTTCAGGCTAGTTCTTAGTTTTCATTTGAATTGAAGATTGGGTGGTGAAATTCTTGGAGAATATGGATAGAGCTAGGTCTTCAAGCCATTGGGTTATGGAGTTAGCAAATGGATAGCATAACTAGACCTTATCATTAAAGGGAATGTTCACAGGGCAGGCTAGCAAAGAAACATGCAAATCTTTAGGCATAATGGGTTAAGTGATTCTAACCAGGGTGAAAGGGCACTTAAAAATCCTTGGATCTGAATCAAAATGAAGAACAGATGATGATCATGAACAAAGGGCAATTAAGAATCCTTTGCTATAGATCAGAGGAGAAGCTATAGAAGGTAAGGAGTAGTTAATAATTCCCTAGCTAAGATAGTTGAGGAGAAAACATTCAAAATGTAAAACAATCAATACAGAGTGCATTTAAGCAATTTTTGAAATATCATTCCATGCCATACATTTATATTTTAGAGATTTACATAAAATATTATGGAAAAAGCATAAGGAAAAGCAACATTGAACAAAGGAGAATACTTATCTGTATTTTGCTTTACACAAGAATCCTATAAAATATCTAATATTTATTCCTTGATCCAGCAAGCCAATCTAGTCATTGATACAATAGAACTTTGATTTGAGAGAAAAAAGTCTATAGAGATATCTTGGAATCCACCCTACATACTTTGAAATGTGAAGTATTTATACAAAAAAATAATTACAAAATATCTCATAACAATTTGAGATTTAATCTATGGAATAAAATATCTTCATGCATGAGATAGAGACAGATGTAGAACTGCTTTTTGTTGTCCCTTTTATTGTAGTGTTGCTAGCTGTTTCTATTGAGTTTTGATCCCTTTAAGCTGGCTGATAGTTGTGGTATGTCTACACTGGAATCTTCTTTACTTTGATCTTTCACTGATATTCTTTGACCCTGCTGATCTTTCTTTTACATGTTTCACCTGGTTGCCTTCAGATTTACTGTGGTAACTTTCTGATGTAAAAATTTTTCATAGTAAATCTATAATTTTCTCCCACCATTTTGCCTCAGGAAATCTTACTTTCAACACTTTTATGTAAATTTTGTCTGCCTCTGTGTATTTTGCAAAACTGGGCTTGGTGAGAAACAAATGTTTAACGTCATGTTCTAGAAAAAATAGTTTCTCCAATGTATCATATAATACTTTGCCTGTTGGTAGGGCTTTAATGGTCGAAGAGCTAGCTTGTTCCTTGGCCAATCTCCTAAGTCTATTGTTATAGTCCAATTGGGTCATGAGTTTGTTATTCATGACCATAGGACTAGGAAGACCTTTGTCACTCAAAATTTGAAATTTAGCCATAAACCTATCAATGGATACCTGCATGTTGTGGCACTTTTCTTCTAGGTTGAGAATGAGGTTTCTTTTGGAAAGAACCTTTCTAATATCTATGATGGCTTTAGTCCTATCCTCTATGTTAAGCTCTTGGATCTCATATTTGTTCTTTCTATTTAGGAAGTGGATGATTCGATTTGCATCCTTTGGTTTATCTCCCAATTCTTCCCTTACTTTCTGGATGGCTTTAATGGTTATCTTCACCAATTCTGTTTGCTCAAATATAACTTGGATTGATGGCTAAATATCATTGATAGAGTCAATAATATTTGCCTAGAGCATTTCTTTAGTCTGTCCTAGTGGATTCTGTAGTGTGAAATCTTTCTCCAGGACTTTGATTTTCTCACCCATTTTTTGGGCTTTTTGTGTTTCTTCTCTTTACTAAATTTGGGAAAGTTTGCAATTAGTTTCAAACTTGCCACTCTCTCCTTTAATATTTTGAGCTTTGTGACCTGGATGGACATCTTCTCCATGGCTTCTACGAGTTCTGATGCTTTCTCAGTTGATGTGCTTGCTGTTGTAGTGGACTCAGTTGTAATAGGTAGTGTTGTGGCAGGTGGAGCTGCAGGTGCCAATGTTGTTGCCATTATGGAAGGAACTGTTGTTGACACTGTGAGGATGATAGTTCTGGAAGTTGTGGCCAAGTCACTTTCCTTCGATTGAATTAAAGTGTCCAACTCCTTCTCTGTCTCCTTGATTTGGTCGTTTAGTTTCAGGACCAAGTCCATGAGCTCTTCATGTCCTTGTTGTGCTTCTAAGACTTCCTGTGTCTATGGGTGATGCAGCTGGGTTATCCTTAGCTGCTTCCTGAGTGTAGTAATGTCATCATTTTTCTTCTTAATCGGTTACTCTACAACTTTTATATGTTTGGGATCGTGTCCCAACTCAATCATTAAGTCCTCTAAGGACTTGATTCTAATATCCTTAGCAAGTGAGAAGGCCTTCTCCAACTAGAATTGTGTTGATATATTGTTAAGAGAGTTTTACAGTTGGTCGAAAACAATGGCTTTCCCTATTAAGGTGGAGTATATCATCTTCCCTGTTTGCTTGTGTAGCTCAATCTAGTCAATGGGATGAATATCCCTTGCGAGTAGTTCAAAATCTACCCTTTTAAAATCTGTTGTTGTCCTTCGCTACTGAGTGGTTGGCTAGATGAAGGCCATCTACATTTTCCCCTATTTGACATCAGAGGCTAACATAAGCCTTGTTTCATTGGTAGGGGTCATCTTTAGATAATGTGCATAGGTTTAGGCTTTCAACCTCTCATTTCTAACCTTTATTTCTTTGTATCTCTCCTTAATATCTTGGTCTTTATTTGTTGCCATTCTAAAAGAGTATACCTCAATACTTTGCTGCCTTTCCAACATCTGAGTGTGTGATGTGGAAGGTTCTAGGATGCCTCCAGATGGAGTGGCAAGCCTACTCCTATCTCTTTATGTGCTTGTAACTTCAGCTGTCTCCTCTATATATTCCTGTTCAGAGATAGGATTCACTCTTTGCTTCTTAGCATGGCTTATCTCTGTATGGGCTTGTGATGTTTCTCATTTGAAGTAGTGGCCCCTAACCTGTTTCTCTTGAGGCTTTTCTCCTCATTTAGAGGAGTCTATAGAACTAGAGGGGTACTCATGCTGGTTTCTGGTTTATCTTATTTCTCTGGTAGGTCTGTTTGATTTGGCACCTTTAACAATTCTGGTACTTATGATCCCTCTGGCACCTGTGATTTCTTTGGTATGTCTAATTGGTCTGGCCTACTTGATTCCCCTACCACCTGCAGGAAAGAATCCTCATCAAGTTGTTTTCCCATATCAATAAATGTGTTTTCCACAATAGCTTTTGTATTATACCTGTCCTCTAAAGTGTTTTCCAGCCATTGCAAGGGGTTGGCATATTTTTCTATTTTAGGGATGCAGTGATGGATATAGGGGGCCATCTTATTCTTCTACCTTCTTTTGTAGATGAATTCCAAGGGATCATATCTCCATATGAAGCTCTGTTTTAGTTTCAATCTCTGAAGGATTAGGTCTGCCTCCTTCCTAGCTTCTCTGGTATTACAAATAAAGGGACCCAATTGGTCTTTGATTTTGAACTGGGCTTTCTTTTTGGCTTTAACAAAGTTTACCTCATCTGAATTTATTATTTGCCTATAGTACTCCAAGGAAAATAACCTCATGGGGAGGTATTTAGGTAGTTTGTATGGGGCCAACTCACAACCATAAATCCTGATTGCAATGTGGTTTTGGTACAAGTACTAATCTCCCACCTGATGATTGATGTTTAAATGAAGAACTTTCCTAATTTCAGGACTTAGTCTTGGTGGAGGGGTTCTAGTGAGCATGGTTATCACAGGGTGAAAAAAAGAATGAATAAATTCATTGTATGAATAGGGGGAGGGATGTTGATGAATCAATGGGGTCTAGAGGATAATTTATCTTGATTGGACCTTGGTGTCCAACTTTTGCAAAGGTAAATGGGAATTTGTCGGACTGGTAATATAGGAAAAGGTGACAAAAGACCGAGGAGTATTTGAAGACTCTTTCATTACTCATTTTGAGGAACTATTCATGCATCCTATCAACTATGAATTGAGCATAGTCATATATGATAGTAGGAGGCTGTCTTGGAGTGTATACGGACATGAAGGTTAGATTAATCTCATAAATATATTCATTGGTGGTACAACCCAGGACTCTAGATATCATATCTACAATACTTCTGCCCCAAGGAGAAAATAAAGTGGCCACATATGGAGGCGGGTCTTTGGGGGTATACTTCTCCTCTAGGATGAATGTTTGGATTATTTGGGCCAATCTTGTAGGGCTGAGCTTGGGAAATAAGTGCAATAGATGTCCAATGGAGGGAGGAGTGAAGTTTTGGCTAGGCTGGAGTTGTAGCATCTCATTTATAGATTCAACGATGATAGTGAAAAGAATGGCCTGGTTAGGGGACATGACTGCTCTTTGACTAAGGAAATAGTTGGTATGGTAATAATGTACAATTTTTGGGAAAATGTGGACTCTCAGGAATTGGTACTTAGGAAAGTTGGACTCCCATAGACCAATTTCATCAGCTTGGATCAAGTGTCTATCCCTAGTTTGGCAGTGTACCTTGAGTGGGGATTCATGGACAGTGATGTCCTTTATCTGGAAATCCCTATTATCCAGGAGAATGTGGTCCAATTCTAAGTAGGGTGTAGAGTTGGGTCTCACATCAATGGTAATTAGGTCTGCCATTCTCATTTCTTGTGGATTTGAGAGTGGGGGAGGTAATTTGTAGTTATTACGGAAATGGTGGTTGAGCACAGAGTAGGTTTGAGTTCTTTGGGTATCTTCAATTAATTTTTATCTTGACTAAGAAAAATCAGTTGCTATTTTTGAAACTAATAAGATTTTTTGGTGAATTATGGCATAAATACCTAGAATTTAAGGAAAAGTAGCAATGAACAGGGTGGCTGGAAACTACGAATAGTAAAAAAGGCTCTGTGTAGGCTAGAAAGTGAACTGAGTGCTCTTTGGCATCTTTAGGGTGAAATTGGCATAGCTTGATAGCTTTGACATTCGTAGGTTCTTGCATGGAGGTTTATAGTTGAAAAAAAGATAAAAACAAATGATTTGGGGCTTTTTGACTTTATGCATGAAAGTCAATTTTGGCGGGTACGGGTGAATAGTGGTCATTTTATCATGTAGCTGGGTGAACAGTAACCATTTTTTCATGTAGTGGGCTAGCGATAAATGGTTCCCATCACACCTCTTTTGGGTGCTCGGTGGTATTAGGGGGAGGTTGCATGATTCCATTCGTTGAATGATATGTAGCATCGGGGTCTAAGTGGAAAACAACTTTATCGAGTGGGTATTGTTGGGATGTTGGGTCAACCCGATATGGATAAGGTTGTCAGTTGTGAAGGGAGATGATCGCACGGTGATTGGGCGAGGAGGCTACACAGAGGTTAACGGGGGGACCTGATGAGTGATTAAGTGCGGCGATGTTTGGGTTAATGACAAATTAAGGCAGGTTAAGGTGTCAACATCATTATCGGAGGGATTAATTAGATTTTTGCCTAACTTAATTGAAGATCAATTAGTTAATGGGTTTTCAGGGTTTGGGTGAAATTATGGTTTACATTTAAATGAAGGGTAGGGTTAATTTATTTGTAGGAGTTAAATATATACGAGGAAATGGGTTTTTATTGGGATTTAATACATAAAATTAGTAATTAAAAAATTGGTGGCAAGGGGACACCACACACTAAGTAAATGATTTTTCACATGTTAATGCTTTTCCAATATGAACATAAATACTTAGGATAGAGTGTTTTCGTGGGTTTTTGGGAAAAAGGGGTTTTACATGGGGTGATTGATTTTCCTAGGTAAATATTGTTTAACATTGGGAAAATGAGTTTTATTAGGGAAATGAGGGGAAATGAAGGCGGATGAATAAACTGAAGTGGGGGATGAATTTTTATAAGGGGGTTTTAGTACTTATTGCTTATAAATCATTGCGTTGAGGGTCCAGTCCCTCCAAAAGTCAGAGAAATTCTTTGAGCCTCTTTGACTTAAAGGTTACGGTACTTTGAACTTTGTTTGTGGAAAATTAGTAAAATGAAAGGATGAAATGGATGAGGGGAGTTAATTAATTGACATTGTAAACCTTATGCACGCTTAATTTTCCAATCACATTTGGAACTTTTATGATGACAATGATAAATATGCTTTTTGTCTAACCAATCATCATAACTTCTACAACATTTCTTCTACTTACCCATCTACTCATCCTAACACTTTTACTTCTCTTTATTAGGGTGCATTTGAGCTAGCAAACCCTTATCAAACATTTTTATTTTCTTTACAATAGAGATCTAACTAAATCTAACCTTATTATATCCAAGGGCTCAGATTAAACAGTTGAGCTCATTTTATTAATTTTACTTATCTAATTATCTATAGATTTGAAATTAAAAACATGAAATAGTCAAGGTTAAACATTTTGACCATCATGGATTGTGGCAAGGATTACAAGCTACACACAACCATTTATTCTACAAAAAAAAGTAAATAGTAGTGGCATTTTGGCTTGGTCACTTTCATGGTCTTTTTCCTTTTCTTGGGTTCATATTTTTCATCTTTTTTAACATTTTTATTCTTTTTGTCCATTGATTATTCTTTTAGGACATACCCTCTTTATATTTTTTAATTTATCAATATGAAAACATTTGTAGAAAGCAGAGGTATGTACATATTACAAGTTTTAATCTCAACCATTCAAAAATTATGACTCCTATTGGTATATGAACCTAACACTATACACGATACAGGGCTCGTATCCTGCTACAAAATCAAATTTAGTTTCAGATCAGTGGTTGATTTACTCTCCCACTACTATTATTTACAATTGAAAGTTACATTATAATAGCAAGGGTTGGTTAATGGTGACACCTATGCATGTAAACTATGTAATGTATCTTGAGAGCTAATATATATATATATAGATAGATAGATAGATAGAGAGAGAGAGAGAGAGAGATAATATATATATTGAATGCTTCTATTCAAAATACTCCAAAACTAAACAAAATTTTCATAATATTAAAACTTGATACATATGTATCTTCTGGATTTAAACGAATATCTTTTCTTTTTCATTTAAGCACGTGATATATGAAAGACTGCTTCTAAGACTATTATATTTTCCTCCAAATAACATTACAGTTTTGAAATTTTTTTATCTTGAACATCATAATAATAATAATTAAAAACATTGGTCAAGCTACCTCAATGAGAGTCAAGGCAAAGGGTTCCCCCAAGGCCAAATTAATAAAAACACACTGCACAGATCTAGTATGATGAATGATGCTTACTTTTTCACAACTAATGTAACCCTTATCTACTAGTTATAACATCATACATCAATGATACTTATGGTATTTTCTCTATGTAATCACTAGTTATAAGTAGTTAAAGAAAGCAATCTTTAGGTGTATAAGTAATAGTCACAAAGGTAGGCTGAAAAATCATAACTAGTACCATAAAACGATTTCCTTTCTCCTTTCATGAGCACCTGCTGACTTTGTACCTGCACCAGGCTTTGCTACACAAGGCTTTATCTCATTCCTTTCACAAAGCCCTTGGCGATCGATATAAATATGTTCCAGATCGTGAGTGATATGCATCCAACTTTGCAGTAACAAGAACTAGCTAAAAGTTAAGGTCCACAAAGTCATTAAAGTTCTTCAGAAAAATAAAAATAAAAAGAACTCCATGGACCATGTGGGCCCTCCCATGAGTGCAACATGCCTCACCTCCTTCTCCATAACATAACATGCAGGGTGTAAACCACACCACTTAACATTGTTTAATGGTAATATGCCTACTAATATTTCAATATGTCAATATAGGAGGCACAATGATAATCTAGCTACCCACTACAGGTGCACCACTTTCAAGATTATCATATTCTAGAATTTTATAATGATATTTGTTCCTATTCAAACATATCAAACCTGAAGGATATGAATACTCAACTGTGTCTGATTTAACCACTATATTTATCACATTGCACTAATAAATGAAATAAAATATGAAGAAAAAGAAACTAGAAGAAAGTCGATCAGACCCTCATATCTATTTAGCGCTATCAGTGTACTTCCTTATATGTTCTCATTGGTGTGGAAAATTGCAAACCATGGGATATGTGATTTTGGAGGATAAAATGGATATATAAACCATAAGTTATTTCATGTACATGGTCATGAAAATCACATAGAAATATTTCCAAAAAAAATGAAAAAAGAAATTTGGCATCCATCATTTTAATTCTAGATTCTTAGTAAAATGATGATTGAGACGTTTCAATTACTGCTTAGGATGTTATGATCATTAATTAAATTTGAGTGTTCATAGATTTGGACAAAATAAAAGTTGATAGACATCATTTTGAAGCTAAATTGTTACTGGAATGTTGGTTAAGGAATTTTCATGGCCACTTAGAATGTTATTGTCATAAATTAATTTTAAAGGCTTGGTATGATAATTGTGACATAACGATAGAATTGAGTGTTGGGTTCTAATTGAAGCCAAATGGAAGTTGAGAAATTTGAATGCTCAGGGATAGAGAATATATAGACTTGTTTCTACATAGATATCTATGAGATGGATCTATGCACTACCAGAAAATGATCCATGATTTGGCAATAGACAAATTAGAGCCAACAATAAGGGAAATTTTTACAATACTCCAAAGATTAACCATGCCTTGTTGACTGAAATCAAAAAGTCCAAAAAAAGAGACAAATAAAATCAAAAGACAATAAAATACTTACTTGGGGCTTGTTTCTCTTTTAAGAAGACTCCTTTAACCCATGTATTTGTTATCCAACTGATTTTGACGCTTTTGAAAAGAAGAGAGTGCTTGTTTTCTACTCCAAAATTAATTCTATTGTAGATGAAAGAATATGTTGCAACAGAATAAGAAACGAAGTAACTTAGACACAGTTGATGTGAACAGGATTAAATTGGCTAAACTTGATAGCTAATGCTTATGATGCTCCCATCTTGTATAACGATAAAACCTTGTGTGCGGAACGATTACCATTGGTGAGTGTACAAAATATTTTAAGTAAGAAAATCTATATAAGCCATATTGCAGACACCTTGCAACTACTTAAACCCACTAAAATTTTGATAATGAGCTATAACATTTCTTCTCATACAGTTTTTAAGAAATGATAACTTAGAGTAAACATAATCTAGAACATTTTTCTTTTGTAATGTAGGACATGGAACTACACAATGCAACGTGGAAGAAATGACTTGCCTGTGATGCTATTGAAGAGTACTTGAACGTGGAAGAACACACCCTAAACAACTTTCTTCCTTACCAAATTTCACCACAAATGTTCACCATGTCCACTCCTCCAATTTCCTATGCTCCGGCATTTGGAGGGCTCCCATCTCTTCATCTGCTAATCATCTAAATTTAAGTGTTCACAAAATTGGACAAACGAAAAGTTGGGAGGCATCATTTTGAAGCTAAGTTGTTACTAGAATGATGATTAAGGCATTTCCATAACCACTTAGAATTTTGTTTTCATAAATTAATTTTAAAGGCTTAGTATGATAATTGTGACATAATTATAGGATTGCATGATGGGTTCTAATTGAAGCCTAATGGAAGTTGAGAAATTTGAATGTTAAGGGACAGAGAACTATATGGAATTGTTTCTACATAGTTCTCTATGAGATGGATCTATGCACTACCAAAAAATGATGTGTGATTTGGCAACAGACGGATTAGAGCAAACAACAATGGATGTTTTTACAATACTCTAGAGACTAACCATGCCTTGTTGACTAGAAACGAAAAGTCCAAAAGAAAAGACTCTTGTTGACTAACCATGCCTTGTTGACTATAAATGTCTTGTTTCTCTTTTATTAAGAGTCTTTTAACACATGTATTTGTTATCCAAATGATTTTGACACTTTTGCAAATAAGAGACGGCTTGTTTGCTACTCTAAAATTAAATCTATCGTACATGACAAAATATGTTGCAACAAAATAAGAAACAAAGAAAGGGAGTAACCATAAACAAAAATGACTTGAACATGATTAAATCGATTGAACATGACAGCTAATGCTGATGATGCTCCCATTCTGTATAATGATAAAGCCCTGTGTGCAAAATGATTATCATTGGTGAGTGTATAAAAAATTTTAAGTTAAGAAAATCTATAGGCCACAATCCAGACACCTTGCAACTGCTTAAACCCACTAAAATTTTGATAATGAGCTATAATGTTTCTTCTCATATAGTTTTTAAGAAATGATAACTCACAATAAATATAATCCAGAACATTTTTATTTTGTAACGTAGGACGTGGAACAAAAAAATGTAATGAGGGTGAAATGAGTTACCTGCGATGTTGCTGAAGAGTACTTGGATGTGGAAGAACACATGCTAAACAACTTTCTTCCTTACCAATATTCACCAAACATGTTCACCATGTCCACTCCTCCAATTTCCTACCCTCGAGTGTTTGGACGGCTCTTGTCCCTTCATTTGCTAATCATATAAATTTAAGTGTTCATTGATTTGGACAAAACAAAAGTTGACAGGCATCATTTTGAAGCTAAATTGTTACTAGAATGATGATTAAGGCATTGCCATGACCACTTATAATGCTATTTTGATAAATTAATTTTAAAGGCTTAGTATAATAATTGTGACATAATTATAAGATTGGGTGTTGGGTTCTAATTGAAGCCTAATGGAAGTTGAGAAATTTGAATGTTAAGGGACAGAGAAATATATGGACTTGTTTCTACATGTCTATGAGATGGATCTATGCACTACCAAAAAATGATGTGTGATATGGAAATAGATGGATTAGAGCCAACAACAAGGGAAATTTTTACAATACTCCAGAGATTAACCATGCCTTGTTGATTGAAAACGAAAATTCCAAAAGAAAGAAGATAAATAAAAATAAAGACAATAAAATAACTCCTTGGGGCTTGTTGCTCTTTTAGTAAGACTCTTTTAACACTTGGATTTGTTATCCAAATGATTTTTATGCTTTTGCAAAGAAGAGAGGTCTTGTTTTCTACTCTAAAATTAAATCTATCGTACATGAAAAAATATGTTGCAACAAAATAAGAAACAAAGAAACAGAGTAACCATGGATATAACTGATCTAAAGAGCATCAAATTGGCTAAACAAGATAGCTAATGCTAACAATGTTCCCATTCTATATATGATTAAACCCTGTGTGTGGAACGATTACCATTGGTGAGTGTACAAATTTTTTTAAGTTCAAAAAATATCTAAGCGACAATGTAGACAGATTGAAACTACTTTAACACACTAAAATTTTGATAATGAGCTATAGTGTTTCTTCTCATATAGCTTTTAAGAAATGATAACTCGGAATAAATATAATTCAAAACATTTTTCTTTCGTAACATAGGGCGTGGAACAACACAATGTAACGTGGGAGAAATGACATACCTGCGACGCTACTAAAGAGTACTTGGACATGGAACACACCCTAAAAAACTTTCTTCCTTACCAATGTTCACCACAAATCGTCACCATGTCCACTGCTCCAATTTCCTACGCTCCGGCGTTTGGAGCGCTTCCGTCTCTTCATCTGCTAATCATATAAATTTAATTGTTCACTGATTTGGACAAAATAAAATTTGACAGACATCATTTTGAAACTAAATTGTTACTAGAATGATGGTTAAGGCATTGTCATGACCACTTAGAATTTTATTGTCATAAATTAATTTTAAAGGCTTAGTATAATAATTGTCACATAATTATGGGATTGGGTGTTGGGTTCTAATTTAGGCCTAGTCGAAGATGAGAAATTTCAATGTTAAGGGATAGAAACAATGTAAACTTTGAAAGGAAACTATAAAATCAAAACGGTAACTCTGGCCAAAAAACGCCAAAAAAACATCAAAAACATTGCTAAAAACGAAAAGTGTGTATAATGGAATAATGATTTTTTTTTTAGGGCTAATTTTGAACATGTTTTAAAAATGGCAGTGAGAACAAATTTTTCCTGCAAAATATAGCTTGAAAACGAAAAAGTGATTATACAGGAACGATAATTTTTTTTTAGGGTCAATCTTCAAAATTTAAAAAAACTGCTAGTAAAATGATCTAACAACACAAAAGTGTCTCATAACTTCTCATTTAACACCATATGGAAATCAAAAATTTTATTTCAAGAGACAATGCATACATCAGTTAAATAAACTGTCTTAAACAATTATTCAAAATCACTCATATTTTCTTGCATGCCATCAGAATTCACATCTTCAGATGAGTCACTGGATGCTGATGAAGATGTTCCATATTCTTCTCTTTCATCAACTGGTGCCCCATCTAAGTCCACATGCATGTCCATCATTTCAGGTTTCAAAATTCTTCTAGATCTACGACTGGTTTCAACAAACTCCCATCTCAATAATGTTCCTTCTGGTAACAACCTTTTCAGAATCTCTAGCGTCTTGAAGCGAAGAGTTCCCCTCTTTGTTAAATTGAAGTCATAAACAAGTATGTCAACATCCTCCAATTTCAATATGTTTGTGCGATGATGATTTATATTCGTACCCTTTCTTTTTCTCTTTCCGCCATTTTTTTTGTCAACTACCATCTCTGGCTTATACACACCATTGAATGGGTGTGTATTTGTGGCATACCAATGCACTTCAACACTTGTAACATCCTCATTTTCTGTAAAGACCTTTATAACTTTAGCAACCCAAAATGGATAGCCATTGAGATCTCCATCTGTTAGCACTGCGATCATGCAACCCTCCTTAATATCCTGTACTGAACTGCTGTAAAGGTCTTCCATGGCTTCACATTGTGCACAAGATCTTCTGGAACCAATATACATCTCTCTTTCCTCTGCTTGTGAAGAAGTAATGATACCTTGAGATTGTTGTTTTTCAACAATGTTTATTTCCTCATGTGCATTCGACACATTTTGTGGCCAAATAAATGGATTTTTCATAGGTATATCTTCATTTGTTCTTGTTGAAATGATATCACTTTGATTATTGGAAAATGACTCCCACCAAACTGAATCAGCAATGTCAAAATACTCATATGTATATCTAATACATTTTTTTATTTCTTCTAGGCAATCCGAATAATTTATATCTCTGTTTTGTTTTCATGCATTATGAACTTCACCAACTGATTGTAATAACAATATTTTCGATGCAAATATTGGATGATCTAGAATGAACTTCAAAAATTGCAAACCTGACAATGGTGACCATTCTGTAATAGTTGAATACTTCTTACCCCATATTAGTGTTTTCCCATCAATTTTTTTGATACGAAATTGATGTTGGAAGCTAATTTCATGAAGTTGTTCAATGCATTTCTCTTCGCCATATGATCCCATAATAAACCTTCGCATGTCAACAGTTTCTTCCAACACATCAAAAGTAGGCTCTGGCATATACGATTTCTTAATACATTCAATTAATGATGGCAAACTGCCAGCTTCCTTCCTCCTCAATGTGACTAAAAAACGATTGAACTTCTGATCCATATGGTCATGAGTGTGCCCAACAAGAAGGAAACCAACCTTTACCTTCTGAAAAATTCTCAATTCAACAAGCATGTTTAAATATCCAAAAACAACCTGATTTTTGTTTTCACGGCAAGTGTTGTCCAGTTGTAGATACAAAACATTAGGAAGATTACCAAACCAATGAGAAAGCACATCATGAATTATGGTTATGGTCAGATTTTCATCATTATGAATATTTGGAGCTGTGAAGTACACCTTTGGAAACATTTTCCCATTGAAAACCATATAACCGACCAAGTGATACTGAATAAAATTTTCCTCCTGTAAATTTTTGGGTGTGCGAACAAAATGTGGTAAAAGTGTTTTCTTCTGGTCCATACCATCAATTATCAAACCCAAATATTTATTTGGATTATCATAACACTTCTTTCGATGCTTGTACAACTTTTTCCATTCATTTGTTTGTTGTTCATGATGCTCCTGAAGTTCTTTGACAATTGAATCTACACAACATAAAAGAAACCCATTAAGAAATATGTTTTTAAACTTGATGAATATACAACCTTAAAAGTTAAAGTTATGAATGCCAACCTCTTTCTGACCCTTCACGTTTGTCCCTTTTTGATTTAAGAGAAGCACATGTACTGCAAATCCACATCATTGTCTTCTTAGGAATACGAACATTGTTGAATTCTTTCTTCTATTCTTCACAAAATATGGATATGTAATAAACCAACCATGTCCCTCAGCACCTTCTTCATATTCTTTGTATAAGTTGTAGATTTCGCATCTTGAAAAATTATCTGGAATATGTATTGCCTCTCTATTTGGCATACACTCTCCATGCTTTGAAAAAAAATATTTCATCCATGACATTGCAATGTTTGATAATGGCCCAAACTGTCTTTTATGACGTATTTAAGAATAAAATGTGGGATCCTTTTCCAAATTTTCTTGAATTCTCGAGATATGAAAATTCCCAATCGAATGAAACATTTTGAAAGCTTTTCTACACATAAATAAAGTCTTAATATGATAATCATAACCTCACAATGTAGATTGCAAGCACCCAACTAAATATGAATTTTGCATGCTTTTATTCATTGACAAATATCTCTTCCTGCTCTCAAATGCAAATTTGAAATCCATATGTTTCAAGCAATATTTTTGGCAACATTCACTTGAAATGGGTGTGCTGATAGAACTTCTTCTCATCAGATATTCTGCTCTACCCCTTTTATAGCTAGAACATCTTGCATTGATACGAAAAGGTCTATTCCTACTCCTCGATACAATATTTCTTGGCAACATATCCATCCTTAGATCATCATTTGTATAAGGATTTTTATCATCATTAAGAGGAATGTTATCCACACTATGATCAACTGTGCTTTTCAAATACTGACTTGGAGGATATTCTTCATCTTCCCTTTCTTCAGTGCTACTATCATAGTCCATAGAATTCGGACTCAATGGAAATTTTGACTCGATGTTTATTGGATATTCTTCCTCATGTGCATTTTCAGTGCTGCTCCCACGGTCCATAGAATTTGGACTAAGTGTATCATTTTATGTCCTTCATCACTGCTACCTTTATATTCATTATAATTAGGACTAAGTGCATCATCATGTCCTTCATCACTGCTTCTCTCATAGTCCTTAGAATCAGGACTAAGAGGACATTGTGACACTCCATTCTTTTGAAATTCATCATCACGCTCTTCATCATTGTTGCTCTCATAGTCCTTAGAATTAGGACTAAGTGGACACCATGACACTCCATTATTTTGAATTTCATCATCCCGCTCTTCATCAAAGCTGCTTTTATAGTCCTTACAATTAGGACTAACTGGACACCATGGCATTCCATACTTTTGAAATTCATCATCCCGCTCTTCATCAAAGCTACTCTCATAGTCCTTAGAATTAGGACTAACTGGACATTGTGACACTCCATAATTTTGAAATTCATCATCATGCACTTCATTGTTGCTACTCTCATAGTCCTTAGAATTAGGACTAAGTGGACACTTTGACACTCCATTCCTCTCAAATTCGTTATCATGCTCTTCATCACTGCTACTCTCATAGTCCTTAGAATTAGGACTGAATGGACACCATGGTACTCCATTCTTTTGAAGTTCACCATCTTTCTCTTCATCACTACTGCTTTCATAGTCCATAGAATCAGGACTAAGCGGACACCGTGAGACTCCATTCATTTGAAATTTGTCATCAAGCTCATCATCACTCCTACTTTCATAGTCCTTCGAATTCGGACTAAGTGGAATTTGTGACTATTTATTTATTTGAAATTCTCCATCCCCTCTTTCATCTCTGCTACTCTCATAGTCCTTAGGATCAATACTAAGTGGAAGAATTGACTTTCTATTCGTAGTGGAAGAATTCCCACTATATTCATCCATATGAATAGAGTTGTTATGCGATAAAGATGTTGATGCTGTATAAATCGAAACTTCACTATCAGGACAATCCATCCCTTTCAAATAGAAGATGTTCAATGATAGAAATGGAGAGTCTCCTAAAGATATTATATAGCTTAGAGAATGAAATTTTCCCTCCAAAAAAATTTCGCCAAAATATTTTCCTCCTAAAAGTTTGTGAGATATATTTCACTTCATTATTTTATTATGCAATTTAATGAAAAATGTAAACTTAATTTTTTTATGAAAAAAATCATTAAAGTTGAAATTGTAAACTACAACTTCTACCTAAATTATTCTAATAGTCAAAGTATATAATTTTTACTAAACAATTGAATGTTTTTTTAAATTTTTATAATACATTTAGAAACAAAGTAATCCCACATTCACCCCGCTATAAAACAATTCCAAACTATTCGCTTTATCATATTTTCATTCATCGCCATAAAAAAATTAACATGTTAAAATTTATTAAAACTAATTAATCCCGCATTCACCGTACGATAAAACATCTTCATAGTTTCACCTATATATTCCATTATCACTATTACTCAAGTTACATCAAGGTTTTCTCAAGTTCATCAAAAGACTTGGAGCGAGTTTGTGGAGCAGCTACATTGGGATCAACAACATATTCAACGAAGAATTTCTATAATTGAAAGGTCAGTTAAATTTTTTTCCTTGAAATTTCTCATATTAAATTAGTTTAACAAAGTAGATTTTTTTTCTAAACTTAAAATTTTTTGTCAACCAAATTAAGAAATATTTCTGTCATGAGCATGGTGGGCCAAGGGCAACCCCATCCTGCAATCGACCAGCCACTAGATTTTTTTTTATAAACTTAAAATTTTTTGTTAACCAAATTAATAAATATTTTCGACATGAACATGGTGGGTCCAAGGCAACCCCATCCTGCAATTGCCCGTCCACCCACTCCCTCCACACACCCTTCCGCGCCCCTCCCCAAACTCAGCAACCCCTTTCCTCCTCACCCCTCAACCCCCATTCTAGCCCGACCTCCCTACCCCACACGACACCCCTACCCGACCCCCTACCTGACTCCCCTGGAGCCACCCACTTGCCCCCTACCCAACTCCCCTTCCCTTCGCCCTCACCTCACCCCTCGTTTCTCCCCACCTCCTACCCCCCACATGCCCCCCTTAACCCCCCA
>APFE031147141.1:1706-23464 GCA_000404065.3 Pinus taeda | reverse complement strand
GAATCGGATGATATTTATATCAATCCTACACCTCTCGATGAGAGGAATCTAATAAAAATATTATTAGCCATGAATAAGGTGACCCACATGATGTTTTGCCCTAGTTGCCAATTTTAATAGCTATCTTGCACCTAATTTGGACAATGGGAAGGCCTCCAAAAGGAGTTTACAAAAGGGCGCTACGCATCAAATTTTTGCAAAACACAGGAAATTTCATGTGATGCGCGGCGCCATCATTGAGCTAGTTGGGAATTTTGCAAAATGGCTTGCATTTTTTGATTCCTCATGGAAAAAATACTAAAACCCAAAACGTTTCATGAATTTTGGAGGAGACCTGGGTCACCTAAAGGGCAAAAAACACCCAAACAATGCCCTCTCTACCACTTTTTGGACCCACAGGAAGAAATCTTGGGAGAAGTGATTTGTAAAGGGGCAAATGGACTCCAAATCCAAAAATTCCAGTTGTCCTAGAAAGTAGAGAGACAAAGATTTCCAAAAAGGCATATTGGAGCTAATTTGGTGAAGGGGAAGGCCTTCCAACTCACCCTTGAAATGGCACTGCGCATCAGGCTCAAGGCACTACACATCAGGCAAAATTTTGTCAATTTTTCTCAAAAACTCAGAATTTAGCCTAGTTTTCTACCAATTTGACTTTTTCTTCTCTAATGGTAAAATTGATGATGTAATATGATGTAAATTGATGTACTATGATGTAAAAATGATTAAAAATGACTTAAGGAGGGAGATACATCAGTTTTAGGTGATTTTGAGGTGAACGAATCAGTTTCCATAGTTTTAGAGGCAAGTTGTTCCATTGCCTATTTTTCAATTCCTAGTTTAGATCTTGGTGAAATAGCTCCTTGACTCATGGATTCAACCCTTGATGGCTAGAATAGGTGGTTTGATGCCTATATCTTGTACTTTCTTAGTCATTTGTCAAGGTTGGACTCTTGTGGATGCATTGAGCTACTTTGTACATCACTTCTACAGTTTGGCAAGAAAATAAACTAGGGTTTTACAACATTTTGTGGGATTCTTGTGGTAATGAGAGTTAGCATTGTTTTCTTCTCTGTAATTAAGTTGATCTTATGTTTATGCATGCCATCATCTCTCTTATTCTACATAACTAAATGAATCAAGTGTAAAAGGTAGAATCCATTGGTGTTTCAGTGCTTTGCCTTAGGGTTTATTTAGTTTTACATGTTTTCTACTGTTTGAAGAGGACTCATGACACTTGCATGCCCTATCCAGATCCTCACTAGTTTATAGACTCACCATTACACTCATTTCAAAGTGCTAAAACACTTGCCTACCTCGCCCCACAGAAACCTCTGCAAATCTGTGTTGATTTCCCATACCTAAAGCTGCCTTCCTCATTTGATCTAGCAACCAACCATTAAAATCAAACAAATTCCTTTGAGAAAAAATACCTAGCCTAAAATTAGTATTCATATCAGTCATCTCAAGCCTTATTTGCCATATTTTATTTGAGATTTACAAGGAGAGATCCCTCTCCCGACTTGGTAGGGCTAGCTACCAGGTTAAGCGTGGTTTGGTGTTACCCTAGACCTGCCTTCTTTCAGCCTGAGGTAGATTTAGGCCCTAACACAGTGGTGACCATACTGGGGAACATAGTGTTATGTTCTTCAGTAAAATGCATCAAGTTCAGCTTTGATTGTTGATGGTGGACAATGATTAGACATAGGCAGGCTGAAATCATTCACTTGGCGACTCCAGTGTCGAAAAATCCTAAGGTTCAAAATTTTTATGGAAACTCCACTCTTCAAGAACCAGTAGCCTGAAGAATTTGTTGGTCAATTCATTGTTATGAAAATGGATTTTTTTGCTCGAAGGTATGCTCCCATGAGCCAAGATCACATTCCAGGGTTTCCAAATAAAATTCCTAAGGTAGATTGGCAAAGGATTTTGCCTACATTTAAAGATGATGATAGGAATGGTGCCGCTTTACATCTGGTTGGATTTCACATACATATTCGCAAGTTGAAGGTTGATTTTCCTGAAGATTGCTTGATGAAGATATTCATGGTCACTCTGGAAGGTGAAGCCCGATCTTGGTATGAAAGTTTGCCACCTGCTTGTATTTACTATTTATAGGATTTTCATACCATGTTCTTTGAAAGGTATAAACAATTTTATCCAACCTTAAATTTAGTTCAGAACTGTTGTAGATATGTTTATATTTTTATTGAAAATATTGAAAAAATTTATGAAGATGATGACTTCATGGATGATGAGATCATGGAAGCCCTATATGAAAATCCATTTCGATAGCATAAAGAGGATACTTATCCAGATGCGCAGGAAAATTTGCAGCTAGATCAAGATCTTAGTAGAATGGAAAATGATGAAGGAGAAGGTTTTATTTCAGATCTGTCCATAGAAGAAGACAGTATGCAGGAAAGTCAAGTTTCAATTTCAGAATGTGATAAATTCAAGTTGGCTAATTCAGATTTAGATTCAGATTGTGATGATGAAGACAACCTTGTTGTGAATCCCATGAAGGAGAGCTCTATTGTTGAGATCATTTGGAATGAAGAAGACAGAGTTATTAACCCAAGCATTCTCATTTCATTAGAACAAAGCCTTCATGAGGAGGTAATCCAGTCATTTTATGAAAAGCAAGATGAGATCTTTGTTCAAGAAAGTAAAAAATATTCTTCCAATAACTCAGTGGTAAATGATAATTTGATTGCCACATCATATGAAGATGATCAACAATGTTTTCAAATTTCAGAAGACCAAGGAATTGAGGATTGCCAGTCAGGTTTTTCATGTTTTGAAATGTTATTTCAAGAAGACAATAATCGCTTGAGAAAAACAAAATAGAAAGTATTATCTCCTCTGTCTGAAGATGAGATAGATCAACTCCTGAAAGGTCAGGTTATAGCCCAAGCTAATGCAGGTGTATAATGTGCACATGGTCAAGAAGGTGTTGGGGAAACTTCCTCTTTTGAAAATGATGATGGTCTTGAAATTGGATTTATAGATCAGCGAATAGATAATATTTTCTTTCATGAAGATGATAAGTCTATCATGTTTGATAATCTTGAAGAATGTTTTCTGTTTAAGAAAGGCTTAGATTATGACATTAAGGAGTATGAGCCTGAGAGAGACAGTATGTCAGAATTCGATTCAGAGTTTCTCATGGTTAAGGAATTTACAGCTAACACTCAAATGGTAGAAGCTTATACCTCTCTATGCCTTCATATCACTCGACAATTAGTTGTTCTTTCAGATCATAATGAAGGTAGTACTTGTATTTTTGCTACTAGAGCTCAAGACAAACTAGCTCTTTAGGATTTTCGAGATCCCTTTGGCATTCTTTTGCAAGCACTAGAGAAGATAGAGGTTTCCTGGTTTGTTAGCATAATTGTTTGTTTCAGTTGTTATTGTGAGTTGCCTACATGTACATCGTTCTACCTGCTAAGAGAAAGTGAGAGCAAAATTTTAGTATGTAGCTATCTACGGGATTAGTTAAATTGGAAGGCCCACTTTACATGATTGTACATATTTCATCAGTAGGCAGGATATTGTCATCATGATTTGAAGCCCTCAAATCTTTATGGTATTCTAACATTAAAAAAATATCTATAAGTACTTGTTTCAGTTAAGTAAGTCTTGAGTCATTTTTTCTTTTAGTCAGTTCAATTTTGAGTCATTTTGAGTCATAGTCTTAGTCTTAATTTTCAAAGTTACTGACTCCATTTTGCCTAATGGAAGAGGCATTGGTCTGCTTTTCCAGAGATCTATAGTTCTTGGCACCTCCCAGGAGCTATCATCCCCATTGAAGCCAATGCTAGTGTCGGTATCTTCATCCCTCCATCAGTGATCAAATTTCTCTTTTTGCATGCATAGTAGGTGTCCCATCCAATAAGATGCATTCGATTAGGTCATGCATCAACTGATGGTTGTGGATCATTGTCAATTTCCCTCATGTCATTTACCTACTGGACTATTTTCACATGTTCAGGTCATTTACAGTAATTTTTTGTCATCACATTTGCAAAAATCATTTTTAGGGTTTTAGGTCTCATTAGGTTTAGGGTTTGCCACCATGGTCATCAAAAACTCAATAAAGGGTTAGCAGGAACATGAGCAGGTCTAATAAGTTCCTCAGATCAAAATTCCACTAAAGTTATGCTCAATAAGTGGTTTTTACCTCAAAACCCTGTTTTGAGGTGAAAGCAGAATTTTTTATTTCTATGTAAATTTTTTTATGTAATTTCAATGTTTTCTATATGTATTAAGTTGAAAGTTGCTACCCTTGTCACATTGCTAAGTCCAGCCACTGCAGGCAAAAACACAAGCATCAATGCATCAGTTTACTAAGTGATTAAGAAAAGTCAATTCCAATGAAAAAATAGAGCTCAAGACCAAAAGTGACTTTCACATTAGAAAAGTGGGTTTGGGATAAGTAAAAATAAAAAGTCATCCAAAGTGAAAGGGGTGTGATTTGTCATTTCATTGTGAAAAATACCCTTGGAGAGAAAAAAATCGTGATTTGGAGCAAAGAAGATCAAGAACCTTGTTTTTCAAAAAAACCTGGTCTGGCACTATGCATTAGAGGTAGTGCGCCGTGCATCAAGCTGGTGTTATGCATCAATGGCTTTCTCACAATGTTATTTTGCACGGGGACTGCGCATTAGGAGGGCGTTGTGCATTGGGCCCAGTGCACTGTGCATCAGCCCAGAACTTGCTAAATCACTCCAAATCATTCAAAAACCCTCAAAAATCTTGTATTTCCATTCTACAACTAAGTAATCATCTTCCTAAAGCTGAATTTGAGGTCATACTTGTGTTCTTCATGAATCTTGCATGTTGAAAGTGAAACCCTAGCTTGTCTTCACTGTTTTCCATTTCATTGTGCAATTTTCACTCCACCATCACTAAAAGCATCATCAAACCCTTTTCACTCTTTTATTACCCTAAGTCACTCCATTTATCCCATTTTCCCATATCCCACTCCCCTAAAACAACTAATTCCCTCACCAAACCCTAAATCCCTCACTAAACCCTAGCTTCTCAAAACTAATCACTTTATTCCCCAATTCAATTTCCCAAGAGTAAAATCTCTTTATATTCATCACCCTTGTCCTCTCACATTAGTATTTTTCACCATATCTTCATCTCATCATTTTCCTAAGAAAAGCACCAAGCACTATGGCAAGAAACAGTGACTCATTTATAAAAGGGAAACATTAAGTGACAGTTCAAGAGAAAGGAATGTACAACATAGAAGACCTCACAAGGGTGGGAAAATTATTAGAGAGGAACCTATTAGCATGACTGAACTCCTTGCTTGCTCCCTTGCTACCACATGTTTTAGTTGTGCTTGGGTAAGGCCCATTTTCCTCTCCTAGGGTTTTGAAGGTAACTTCTCTTGTATGGTCAAATCATCAAAAAAACGTGTATCCTAATGTTCATACACCTTCCCCTATCCTTAATGTACCTTATTAAACACTTCACATTACTGATATCCCTCAAATTCATCATTTTCCCACAAACCATGGCTTCTTGCTACAATTTGACAATTTTCTAGGCTAACCCTGTGCTTTTCCCTTTTGGACCCCTTCCCCTCACTCAATATTTGAAATATCACTTTCCCCTATTACCTAACATCCCTCCCTACTTCCAAAAACTTTCTCAAGAATTTAGAAGGCCCTTGTCCCCTTCATTTCACTTCATTTCGACAAATCCCCTGTTCCACACATTGGGGGAAGGTTTTATTCAAATGATATTTCTGAGCAAGGAAAAATGAATTTGGAAAAATAAAGAGAATTTTTTGTCCACAATAGGCCATGGAAGAAAAACCTCCTTCACTTTTTACACAAGTGTAATGGTTTCAGAGAAATGTCAAAAATATAGTTGCCTCAGGAGAATTGCTGCACCTCTGGGGTGACCTTGGGAAAATCAATATTTCTCCTAGCTTGGTTGGTGAAATGACTTTCTTGATGAGTGGAATGCTATCTAGACATGATGTGATTTCCAATGAGCTATCCTGAGCTCAATTTGGAGTTAAGGAATAAATCCAAAAGTTGACTGCAACAGCACTCGGCATTTAGGCAACCTCATTTTTCACATTTTGACCAGTCTTGGGAGATTTGACTTTTGACAGGGAAAATGAACTCCAAATTGAAAAATTCAAGATTTTTTGGAAAGTAGACTCAATAATATTTCCAACGAGCTATCTTTAACCAAATTTGGACACCTAGAAAGACTCCAAAATCGGTCTATAAAAGGGAGTTGTGCATCAAAGTTTTGCAAAACACAAGAAATTTCATCTAATGCGAAGCGCCACTAGCGCTGTGCATTGACCTGGTTGGAAATTTTGCAAAAAGGCTTGAATTTTTGGATTACTCATAGAAAAATACCAAAACCCAGAATGTTTCATGAATTTTGGAGGAGATCTGGGTCACCTAAAGGGAAAAAAACACCCAAAAAATGCCCTCTCTGCCACTTTTTAGACCCACTGGAAGCAATCTTGGGAGAAGTGATTTTTGAAGGGGAAAATGGATTCCAAATCCAAACATTCTAGTTTTCCTAGAAAGTAGAGAGATATATCTTTCCAAAAAGCCATCTTGGAGCTAATTTTGTGAAGGGGAAGGGCTTCAAACTCATCCTTGAAATGACGTTGCGCATGAGGCTCATGGTGTTGTGCATCAGGCAAAATTTTGTCAATTTTGCTCAAAAACTCAGAATTTCGCCTACTTTTCTTCCAGTTTGACTTTTTCTTCTCTCATGGTAAAATTGATGATGAAATATGGTGTAAATTGATGTACTATGATGTAAAAATGATGAAAAATGACTTTAGGAGGTAGATACATTAGTTTTAGGTGGTTTTGAGCTAAATGAATCAGTTTCCATAGTTTTTTAGAGGCAAGTTGTTCCACTGCCTATTTTGCAATTCCTAGTTTAGATCTTGTTAAAACAGCTCCTTGACTCATGGATTCAACCCGTGATGTCTAGCATAGGTGGTTTGATGCCTATATCTTGTACTTTCTTAGTCATTTGTCAAGGTTGGACTCTTGTGGATGCATTGAGCTACTTTGTACATCACTTCTGCAGTTTGGCAAGGAAATAAACCAGTGTTTTGTAACATTTTGTGGGATTCTTGTGGTAATGTGAGTTAGCATTATTTTCTTCTCTGTAATTCAGTTGATCTTATGTTTATGTTTTCCATCATCTCTCTTATTCTACATAACTAAATAAATCAAGTGTAAAAGGTAAAATTAATTGGTGTTTCAGTGCTCTTCCTTAGGGTTTATTTAGTTTTACATATTTTCTACTATCTGAAGAGAACTCATGACACTTATATGCCCTCTCCAGCTCCTCACCAGTTTTTAGACTCACCATTACACTCATTTCAAAGTTCTAAAACACTTGCCTACCTCGCCCCACATAAACGTCTGCAAATCTGTGTTGATTTCCCAGACCCAAAGCTACCTTCCTCATTTGATCCAGCAATCAACCATTAAAATCAGACAAATTCCTCTGATAAAACATACCTAGCCTAAAATTAGTATTCATATCAGTCATCTCAAGCCTTATTTTCCATATTTTCTTTGAGATTGACAAGTAGAGAGCCCTCTACCAACCTGGTAGGGCTAGCTACCAGGTTAAACATGGCTTGATGTTACCCTAGACCTACCTTCCTTCAACCTGAGGTAGAATTGGCCCCAACAGTCAACATTTTTTAGGCCAAAAGGAATATTTTTGTACGCAAATGTACCCCAAGGACAAATAAAGTTGTCTTGTGTTGATCTTCTGCATGGATAGTAATTTGTTTATAACCATAGAATTTGTCCATAAACGAAAAATCTCATTACCCGCACATTCATCAATAATTTGATGAATACAAGGCGTGGGTTAATTGTCCTTAGGACAAGCCTTATTTAGGTCCCTAAAGTCAATGCATACATGAATCATTCCTTACTTTTTGTCTATGGGGACTAGATTAGAGACCCACTCAGTTAAAGGAAGGGGGTATATGAAACACGCCTTAAGCGGCTTCTTGACCTTAACATTGATAGTTGCTACTTTTCTAAGGTTAATCAATCGAAGTTTTTGATGAATAGGTTTTGAATTTTTGTACGTATTGATCTCATGCTAGACTATAGATGTATCTATTCAGAAATTTCCTCATAAGACCAAGTGAATACATCACGAAACTATTTAAAGAGATCGGTATAAGTTTGAATTTCTTTAAGGGAACAATCAGCTCCAATGAAGACATTTTCAATAATGTTGGGAATCCTAGAGATGTTCATTAGTATAGTTTGTGAGACAACTGACATGTTACCTTCGGCAGAAAACTGTGTGAGGGCCAAAGTGTTTAAAATTGCATGAACATCACTAGTAGAAGGATTGGACAAACTTGACTCTACTTCCTGCAAATGAGGGAGGAAATACAAATGATGATGCAAATCATTCCATTATCTTTCAACACCCATCATTGCTTCTAGAATCACTTCTTCAGATGACAAGACAATATCTAAGAAATCTTGAGTAGAAGTGGAATCGAGAGTCCAAACTAGAGCCACATCTCCATCCATCTCCTTTAGTGAAAAAGGAGTAGGATTGGAGTCTGCATAGTTAACAATAGACTGATAAGAAATTTCTATTACAGATATTGGACATGTCATTACACCTACCTTCCCCTCACCTAATGTGGTGGTAGATGAGGGTAAGGGCCAAGGGTCCGAAAAATAATGAGTTCTAAATAAATCTCTTCAAGAAGGTCCCTTTGAGGATGAAATAACATTAATTCTAGCTATAGGAGCAGGAAGATCAAAAGTACCCATTAATGAAGAGTACATTCCAACTCCTAAATTCTCTATAGGCTACTTTGGATTGTCCACTAATGGAACAGTAGACTTAGAATATTCATGGGAGTCTCCCAGAGAATAATCCATCTAATCAACCTTTACAATTCTCCCTTCATGAGGAAAACAAAGGATGAGAAATAATGATGATACAATGGTATCCATCTCATACATCCAATTTCTACCTAAAAGGAGGTTGTAATCTAGATTCACATCGACTATCTCTACTTCAATATTCACTACCTTTCCCCCAACACAGATGAGAAAGGTTGGAATAATCTTGTGGGGCCTATGAGAATGACCATCAAATTTTGTCAACAAAGTTGGTGAAGGAATAGCTTGAGGCGATCCAATAGCCTTCCAAAACGACTTGGACATTACACATGTGGAAGCTCCCTCATCAATTACAAATTGAAATATATTGGTATTCCAATATGTAGACTTTATCTGGAAAGCTATATGATGTGGGAGTCTTTTCTTGGTGTTTGACATATCGAATGTAAGCACAGGAGAATTTTTTGGATCAATTGCTCCAATTGTAGTGAGTAATGCACTCTTGGACTACCTCTAATGCCGACATAGCACAAGGACTCTGAGCTAGATCTTCTACAATCGAGTAGTTTTGGGATGCCCTAGCATTAGGGTTAATGGTCGAGTGTTTTGCGAAGCCTTTCGGGATCTGAGGTATAGACTCAACAAAGGGCCTCTCAATATGGAGTGGCTTTGAAGCATCGAAAGTGGACTTAGGCTTATATGACTCTGATTCACCATAATCATGTGATCATGTAGCAACATCGATATTTGAACTCATCATCTAAAAATTTGATGTATTATACCCTTCTTGGTTGCCCCCTACGGGGGTACCAATACTAGAGTTCGTGCCAACAAGTAATTGTTTCCCTTCGGGAAAATGGTTAGAGAGGACAGCCTGGGAGCTAGAAGACCCCTATTGAACTAATAAGTGCTGAGCATCTTGGATCTTAGGTAAAAATGAGTCAAATGATCTCCATTTCACAACTTGCATGGAAATTTTACTTTTTTCTTAGACTCTTTCCTACCCCCTCCAGCATCATTTTCGGGTTTGTTTGCGTTACCCTTCCCATCTTGGTTTTTTTTCTTACCTCATCCTTTCTTCTTCCCATTAGATTATTGGTTTCCTTTGGGGTTAGAATTTTGGATGACATTTAGAGACATAGGTTGAGAAGGCATAGGCGTTGACGGTGATGCCTACATAGAAGAATTAGTTTGTAAAGACAACTGTTGCAATTGATTTAGTAGGTTAGCAGTGTTCTCATCGATCAATCCGACTAAGCTATTGGCATGGGGACCTAGCTTTGGCTTGGCTATGTCAACCTTGGACCTAGAAGCATCAAGAATTTTTTTTTGAAGAACCCCAGATTGAGAATATATAAGTTCTAACTATTGGGCCCTAAAAAATTATGTTCTTCGGTGAACACACCAGAGAGCAACACATCCTTAGATATCTCGGGTTGTAAAAAATTAAGAAAGAAGTCAAGAAGAAATTCTTGTGGAATATCATCTTCAATGAACCTCTTCCTTCTCCTCCATTCCTGGATGTGATCTGAAATGTGGGTTGCTTGATCCTGGTGAAAATTAGCCAATAGCTCAGTTCCAGCATCGTAGTGGACAAGCAAATGAAAATGGTTCAAAAATATTGTAGCCAAATCAGTGAAAGAAGCGAATCTGCCCCCTAGAAGTTCAATGTACCACTTAGCCACATTTTCTGTTAGGGTACATTGGAATAATCTCAACCTGATTGAATCATCTATCAGGGAGTTTGACGAACACCATAAGTGTAAAGTGGTTACATGGTCACCTGGATCTTCACCAGTCTTCCCTTCAAATTTAGATATATATGAGGGAATTTTGGTCTAGACCGGAAGCCAAACCGGCTTATATCTAATCAGATCAATAGTCACTTTAGAAAGATCCAACAAGTTTAACGTTTCCAAAAAAGGGAGTCATGGAGGACCTTGAGGGTTCCACTCGGTGTGGGAAAATTCCCAACATTCTGAAAGGAATGCCCTAGGTTTGTGAAGACACTAGGTTGCCTAAAGTAGTTCATAGACCTAGCTGAACCATAAGGAGCTCCTTGTGGTCCAGAAAAAACCGAAGTTTGACCAACTCCTACTGAAAAATTTCCATAGCCAATTAAATTTCCCCCTAGAGAGGTGTTAAAAGGAGCAGAGAGAACTTGGTAAGGGTTCCATGTATGAGCATAGGGAGAAAAGTTTTAGGAAGAAATGACATAAGAATACGGGATATTTCCCTATTGGCCGAAATAAGATTGATTCCCAGCTCCAAGTCCACTAATCACAGGGTTTGTCTAACCTTAAAAAGGATTATAACTTTGACCCATAGAGGTAAAAGGTATTGATCCTGGGTTGGAATATGGTATATTACCACTCCTAAACAATAAACCCTAAAAAGAAGATGACCTACTTGCCATGGAAGTGGAGGCAGCTAATGGAATACTTAACAGAAGCAAAGGAATTGCACTGATCGATATTCCATATGGGAAAAACCAATGCTAGAGATAAAAGGTTGGGTTGTCCCACTCGAATATGGAATGGAAGTAGAACCAAATATATCAATGTTAGTAGTAATGGAAGGTATGGAAATCATTGCTCCTCCTTTTATGGATACAAGAGTTTTCATACTAGTATCACTCATGGTGGATGTCATGCTCCCAGCAGTGGTCATCGAAGGAAAATATCAAAATAAACCTGGGCTCAAAGGCCTATTGATCGGAGTCCTGACATATAATAAAACTTCTAGGTGATCAGGAAGAAGAGGAGAATTAGGATTTGAGAGAGACACTTGAAGCTCTCCGATCCCAATAACATCTTCCAACTCGAAGAGGACTCTAGAAAGAACTGGAGTGCTCCTCTCCAACTCTGTACTTGTACCAAGTTTATCTTGTAAATCAATCACTCCAACTGGAGGATCAATCTCTGAGGCATCTACTGCCATTGATTGAAAATCACTGGCAGAATTGCTCCTATACCTTAGAGGAGAAGGCTCAAGACTTGTAGGTGAAATCACACGAAGCCTCCTAGACTGACAAATTGGTCGATCAACCACTTTTAATTTCTTTTAAGAAATCTAATTAAAGACTCAAAAAAAGTTGTAAAGCTAGGCCAACTAGGAGCAAAGAGCACTCTCTAAAAATCCCTAAAGATACAGTCAATCAAACCACTTCCAAGTATTTCCACTCTAAGTGATGAGGACCAAACATAAAAATACAAGAAAGAGAAAATCGAGCGCCTTCTGAAAATAGTCTAGGGTAATGACGACCCAAGCCTACTAGTGAAGGTATCGGAAATAATTACGCTAACCTCCAAACAAAAACCTTTTTTGGTGAAAGCACCCAAGCTTCACAAGGGTACCCTCCAGAAGTACTGATGAATGTGATGCAACGTCTAGCTGAGGTGCCACAAGATTCCCTTCTATAGCCACCTATGTGATCCCTAGGAAAGGAAACTATGGGCACCAATTCGTATCAAAATCCAGGAAAAACAGTTGTGAGGAAGGATCCAACAAGTAGGAGAGGGGATATCTCTCTTCCTTGTCTTCACTCTCCCTGGTGCTTAACTCCCAGTCATAGAGCTTTCTTGGTCTTTCTAACAATATTGGATTTTTCTCGTTATCTAATTTCTATGTTTGACAATTTGAGTGGCCTTGGAGAGTTAACTTTCCAGTCACCTATTCCAAGGCCCTAAACAATTTAAACTTGTTGGTGTTTGTTAATGACAAAATAAAAAAGTTCTAGTTCTTTTTATTAGATCACTTGATTTTAGAGGGTTATTCTTTAAGTTAAGGGTATAACGAGAGTGAAACTAATGATGTTTTTGATGCAAAAGAAACCAATAGAAACTTAACTATATGCATGCAGTTATTTTCTTTCAATGAAGAGGGATTTCTACTTGGTTCTATGAAAAACTTATATAAGCAAAATACTTTTCTTTTCTTTTCATAAACACTCCACACACACTCAAAATCTAAAAAGACTAAGAATGCTTATGATGCAAACTAACCTAATGCAAATTTAAATGACAATGAAAGATCCTATGAATACTCACAATAGAAGAAAAAGTGTTTCTTTATAAGGTCAATAAGCCAACTTGACAACGAAGAGGGAAAAATAAATTAAAAATAAATTTCCTTCAAAACCAAGCAAAACAAATTGACAAAAAAATCACAATTTCTCAAAAACAAAACCAAAAGAAACCAAAAAACCAAAATCTTGGAAAGAAAAAGAAAGGAAAAGCTATGTTTTTGTATTTTTCTTTTGAGGAAACTAAAGAAACTTTTGAGGTCACAAAAACAACTACTACATTCCAAAGATCGAGAAACAAGCACAAGGAGCCCTTATACCTTGCAAGTTATAAAACTCATTAATAAATGAAACTTGAAACAAGAAGGACTACAAACTCGCACAAACTGACCCTGATAGTAATAAAAGACTTTAGCAAACTATAAAAATGTCAATAATGAAAAACTCTTAAGATTTCCAAAGAAACACTAAAAAAAAATACAAAAAGCAACAAGGCCACCCAAAAAGGAAAGGAAAGCAACGCAATTTTAAATCTAGGTACGAAATCAAAACTAACTTCTTGTTTTAGAAAACTAGAACATCCGAGAACTTCCAACGGAAGCCTTGAACCCAGGACACAAACCAAAAACTTGCTCAAGATGCAATCCAAGGCCAAGTAGGCTTTTCACTAAGAAGGAAATCTAAAAATGAAAACTTGCAAGAGAACAAATTTCTGCAGATAGTGGATGACCAAAAAATAACAGAAGTCACCAAGAAACAGATCTAACTGAGCAAAATATTTTGAACAAACAATCCAAAATTATGTATACGCGACTGTGTAAAGACATAGAGGCATGCACATGCATTTCAAACATAGGAAACTTGCATATAAGTGAGTCTACTTGAGGAAACTAGAGTGTATACGCGACTGTACTCTAAGAAAAAAGAATATAAAAGACTCATTCAAGAAAAACAAAAGTCAAGGCCTGATATAGAAGATCAGACTTGATGCTTGGGAATCTAATAAGTCAAATAACACTGTAAAAGCAAGCAATCAAGAAAACAAACCTTGATTGAGAACAAACAACCCAAACTATTAAAAACAAGAATGTTTTCCCTAGTGGAGTTGCCAATTCTATTGCGGGTGGGAACACCTTAGGGTCTTGGGTTGAAAACTCCAACAGAGTAGAGGGAAAATAGCAGTAAGAAATGCACATACAAACAATTTAAATTCTTATACTACTGAATTGGGAAGAAGTGACCTTACCCGAAGGTCCTACGTTTGGGTAGATCACACAGGGTTTAAACTCTCTTCTTCTTTTGATACCTTTGAAACCTATAAGTTGTCCAAGAAAAGCATATACAATAGCAGTAACATAAAGCATATTCATAATATATATGTTATATCATATAAGAAAATGAACAAATACACATTAATCTAAGATTTATAAACAAATCAAAACATGGATCAATGCATAAACATGATAAATATCATGAACATAATAGAATTTCTTTATTGATGTAAGCTACAAGAAAGGTGGAAAACTAAAACCTAAGTCTTCCTCCAACTCCATGTAGAATCGTCCTTCGGATCTGTCCTGTCTCAGCCTCAACAATATTCCTCCATCAACATACATAAGGATATCACAAGAGGGATGAAGGATATCTCAAAAGAGGAAACAAGAGTTTTCTAAAGCTTGGGGAGTGTAGGAGGCACAAGGATTTCGTCAAAATCGATCAAGGATCAATCATCTATAATATCAATATCTCATCTCTTCTCCTCTTAGGCCTTCCCATGGAGGTTTATTTATACTTATCCAAATTAGTTTTTTCAGTTGGAAAATAGTTGGGCCACAGGATGCAGTAGGTGAGTAACAGGTAAAACCAGTAAACTCCACTCGAAATTAAGGGGATTTATTATTTTTAAGTGTTTTAACACATATACAAGGGTTGGGTATATATTGATCGGTGTGTACATGCTTTTAACATAGCAAAAAGTAGTGTATAGGAAATAAAACAATGCTTTTTAGAATTTGGGACCAAGTCTGGAAAGGAAGGGTTTCCCTAGGCCATAACCAAAGCATCAAATCTACCAAGAGTGGTAAATGGTGCTATAACAATTGTGAGGATAGGGATTGAGATAAACCTTGGATTATGGAAAAATATGAGATATGAAACCTAGTATAGTTAATGTGAAGATTCTCAAACACTTCTGAAAGATTTTATTAATCCCTAGATGGGATAATCCCTAGTAGGCCTAGTTGGTTAATTAAAGGTGAAATTTTTATGTGGACTATGTATGGTGATGGTTGTTTCAAGAGGGAGAGGATCACCTCTCATTGAAGATAAGTTTGTATATTGATGCCTCTTACATTTTTTTAGATTTATGGATCTAATTATTATGTTTATTGTTTATACTTCCTTCATATGTATTTATGTATATGGATGTTTCTAACCTCCTTGATGAGATGTGATGAGTAGATCCTTCTTGAGGATCATTTGAAATGCAGGAAGGATGACTAGGACTAGAAAAAGGTAAATAGGCACTATATGAACATGTGACATGAGTTGCCTATGTCTAATGAGAAGGTGTATAGGTATTTGAACACTACAAGGTATTGCTTCAATGTTATGTTTCAACTATTAATCCCCTAAGGTATGATGAGAATGTGTCCTTCTCAAATGGTCCATGCATATGAAAGTGACTTGGATTTATGTTTCCTATGATGAAATGGTGCACCTAGTGTTGAAAATTTTGATCTTCTTGAATTCTATGAGGTTTCCTAATGTTGATACATTGATATACTTGATGTTTGGCTAACATCTATCTGTTGGATATCTTGATCCTATAAAGAAGGCTAGCACCTTGACTCTAGTATATGATACTCTTGATACTTTTCATACATAAGTCATGGTGGATTTCATATAAAAGGATAGCTCATTGGTTCTTTATAATGCTTGTGACAAACATCATGAAAGTATGGGAAAAAGAGTTAAAAATCTTGTTTTGTTGATAAATTTCTATTGAGTGACCTTACTTGATCCTATTGATAATGAAAAGCATGGTAACCTTGATGATAGGGGTATAATTATGAGGTTGATATTCTATATCATGTCTTGATATGACAAGTAACTATGAAACTAAATGCTCTAAATTGATGGATTGACTTGATAGAAAGTGTTATTGTGTTCATAACCTTTGATATATGATGTTACATCTATCTATTTCCTTCAGCCTAATCACTTGATGAAAGATTGATGTCATGGATATATGTTTCATTTGATGATCTAACAAATATTTTATTACATGACATCATTATAGATAGGTTGATGACATGAATGAAGAGGAATGAAGTGGATTCCCATTTAGAGGGTGAATCTCTCCTCAATATTCTTACTCATATTACCATTTACATTATATATTATGTACTATTGAAGCATGATTGATATGAATCTTACATTGTTGAACTACAACAAAGTTCTGATCTGAGATAAGAAGAGTTTTCTTTGACTTAAAGCCTTAGCCGCATGGAATAAAGGCTACAGGTGTGGCTATAGCCTCCAAGTCACATGGATTAAGGGTGCTACCAAGGCCATCAGATAAGTTCTAGGCTGATTTGACCACAGTCGCTTGCATAACATCTTGAAGAATATGACTGTGGGTCCTCGTCACACAAAGGAAGGCTTATGGGTGCAACTGTACTTGTAGAACATAAAAAAAAAAAATGAAGTTTTGTATATATGTTCATCTGAAGCATGTCAATCCCACAAGCATGAAGTAGACAACATAAATGTCTAAGACAAGGAAAAGTTTGAATGTTTGCTATAATATAAATCTATAGATTGAATTTATGTTTGCAGATGAACAAGATACAAATATGTCATTATTTTTATAGTTTGTCTTTGACTAGACCTGGTTTATTGCTATAGATGAGAATGACTTTTGACATGATTATTGACAATGACTTAGAACTTGGACTTTATGATTAAGATATGTTTTGGACTACAAATATCTCTATGATAACAAATTTGGTTTTGATCTGATGACTAATGATTGGAATTGAAGACTAATGATTCTCCTTGATGACAATGATATATGAGCATAATGACTTCCAATGACTTATTTGGGTATTCAAAAATGGTTTGGTATTGGCCTCCTTGTTCCTTACACAATTGACAGTTGTGATTAAGTATGAATATGGAACTTGGATATGCCTTTGTATCTAGTGACATAAATGACATGTATTATGATTATGAAAATGAATTAATGAAGTTTGGATTGGTATTGCATGATAATGACAAATTGTTGTCATGATAATAAATGAAGTGAAGACTTGATATGAGCTCTACTTGTCACCTGTTGAAATAATTGATATTGTAATATTGATGACTTTCATAATAGTTTTGATCTGGCTTCTAAACTTTGATGATCTGATGTTACAATATTTATTTATGAAAAACTAGGCAAGTTGGTTTGGTAAAGTGTTATGTTTGCAGGGCGCATTACATGAAGCAAGCTCCCGAATCTAGATATCTCTATATTGACTATTATCTGGTGAAGTCAAGATGATGTGTTCCAAGGTATCACCTTGATTTTGGTGTTGGTTTTATATATTGATTTTTGTATTATTGTCAAGTGGTGAGCCTCTAATGATCTAAGTAAGAGGGATATGGATTATGAAGGTCAAATTTATGTATCATGGCATGATGAATCAATTTCTCGAATTTAGAAATTTTATATCGCAAAGCTATTGAAAAAAAATAAAATAATAGAAATGCAAATCCTTGGATACTTCGATTGAATTACAAAATGTTACGAAACTCGACTTGGCAACTAACATTTGATTCAAACATTGATGTTCCATTTTTTAACATTTTTCCATATATATGAAGTGCATAGAACCTGAATAAATTCATGATTGAGCCGCTTCATTCACATAGAGTTTCCACTGACCATCCTTTGAAATATTTGCATGAGATGTTCTACCTTTGAGTTTGAGATATTTCTCCTATGATATGTGACTGCATGGATGTATTATTATTGATAAATATTATTGTTGATGCGTACATATGAGTGCTACCTTAATATGATATCTTCCATGATATTATTGATGAAAGGTCCATAGCTTTACACTCGACCAAGATTGAGTATAATGTTTCTAGAATGGCTAGTTTCTATGCAAGATGAAGAATCTCCTTAGAGATCCGTCTGATCATGATCTGAACATGACATGGATACATTGCAATGATAGAAAATCCCATATATATAGTTTGGATTGAGATGTTTTCATATATTTAGATAGTGCATCTGTTCGAGACAAGATTAGGCTTATGATTGACACCTCCTTGAGAGGGAAAATGATTATGGTATCCTTTTTTGATTTATATGATTATATATGATCTAACATGATATTTGATTTGATGTACTCTATGAATAGGAAATAGTTTCTATTGAGATAAGAAGATACCAGATTTGAGTATGATGAGAGTAGCGTTGATCAAGGACACTAAGCCAACTCTTCCTCCCTATTTGAGCTCCCAAGGTGAGGAATTGAGATAAAGGGTTCCTCGGGTTGAGGGAACTCTGTATAATAGGGTATGACCCTTATTTGTTACCCATATGGTTGGAGATGTTTCTCCCCTATCTTTATAGGGTTGGATAATGTCTCTCCCCTGTCGGTTCTTTACAGAGTATACCCCAATTGGTGTCATACCCATAAGAAAGGATTTTCATGAATATCTCTCCCTGTTTGGCCAATGGGTTGAGAGTGTACTTGGGGTGTACAACCCATGTCAATTATGATGCAGGTGTTCTACCACAAGACTATTCAAGTTCATTTATGGGAAGATCGGTAGGAAATATGATGGGTTGAGATAACTCTATGTGGTTCCAAGTTGAGAATGAGCTCCCTGATGTAATCCCAGGGTTGAGATGTGCTCCCATGTTTGTTTGGATATACTATCTCTTGAAATGGGGTGAGAGTGTCCCGTAGGACCTTCCCCACTATCATGGACATGAAGTATGAGTGTCCATTAGGAACTTCCTCACTGTCATTGGTTTGTAGGTGGATACGTTTTCCCTGATGATATGCTCTCAGATGATTATTGATGATGAGATTCCAGGTAGTAGCCCGCTGATAGAGATTCTAGACCATAGTGTGATGAAAAAATATTCTTATTTTAGACTCAAGAATGGTTAGCATATGAGTAGGAAAAATCAAGAGATAAGTAGGAATAAACAAGGGATAGTTGTGACTACATGACAGATATGATCAGTGACAATACGTGCTGACACTTGAATGACATATTGATCGATGGACATATATCAGCAGGTGGAATTCTCCCTAGTTGAGAGGGAGTGTTAAAATTATGAAATTACGTTCAAATTCCACTTTGGACAGCTCATATGATGAAGATAATAATTTTAGTAGATTACTCTTTTCAAGAGGACCAAAATTGACCTAAATATCACCTCATTTGGACAATCAGAAGTTGGTTTTTGAATTTATGTTCCCACTCATATTGGATCAGGTCGACCCTATTCATATCTACAATTAGATAGGTCAACCTAAACATCAAGTGGACCCTTATGGAAGCCTATCAATAGAAGAGACATCAATCTCATTTGGACACATTTTTTATAAATCCATCTTCTCTTCTCTTCTATTGTCTTGGTTCACATAGTTCTAATGGAGAATTTTCACACAAGGTTCTGAAACTACAATATTGAAGCTTGCACAGATCTAATATTTCTATTTCTTATTCACATTAATGTAATTGAGTATTTTGGTCCCCAAACACATGCACAAAGTGTTCAAGGGTGTGACTAGGAAGTCTCAATCACTCACACATAAGCCGCAAGGGAGGGTTTAGGATTTCTGAAGCAGATTAGACAGTTTGGTCCCCATATGCATGCACAGAGTGGTCAAGGGTGCAATTGGGTAGCCTCAATCACTCGTATAGTAGCCTAAAGGGTGTGACTAAGGGTTTGAGGAATATCTAAATGTATTTTTCCCAATTCACTATTGCATGTCAATTTTTCACCATGACACTTGATCATTTTATGGGTATTTTTACCATTCGTGAACATGTTTGAACCAACTCCCTCAGAAGTCAAACAAATCAAAATATTTTGAAGTAGATGAGGAATTTGAGAAAAATAGTTGTCACACCTTGTTAAGTTCCACCTGCACTAATTTATCTAGATTTTCCCGTGCATGGGATCAAATTGACTCTGATAACAGCACAGAGCTGCGCTTTGTCTACCACTATAAACCCACGTAGGTGAATTCTATAAAGTAAAAAAGGAAAAGTACATTTTAGAAACATAGTTGATCAAATATTTCCCAAATTAAAGCTTCCATGAGATGGCTATTCAAACTATAACACTCATATGATTCATCTCCATCCCTTTTCTCATGGTAACCTAATCCCTCAATGAAGGGGTCTCATCCTCCTCTTTTGGATCTGAAACTTCCTCCTCTTGGCCTATAAAATGACTAGAGGGTAGAGGGATTAAGGAGGTAAAAACTCAGATAAGACAAACTTATGTTGTTGGTTTGATATTGGAAATCTTGTCATCTAAGGAGGAGATTGAAGGCATTTGGGAAGGACCTCATGGCATCAAGGTGAAGGTTGTAGGGCTCCTCTTAATCTTTGATTAATACAAATTAACACTTTCCCCCATTGATTTGTCTTATTGGAATGATGAATGGCTTACAATTGTTTATAATGTTTATTCAGGAAAATTCAATCCCTAATTTCATTGATCATTAGGCTTTGTTTGGATTATTATATCACATGTGTTGTTTATCCTTTTATGGTTGATATTTGTAGGTCTTATCAAGCATTGAAGAGTTTCATCGTGTCACAACAAGGGATATTCAGATTCATCAAGCATTTCATGAAATAGGTAAGAGGCTTATCCATTAGCTATAATTATTATAATTAAAATAAGTTCAACTTAGGGAAAGAGTCAGCTCAATTGTATTGCTTGTTTCTAGTTTCCATTTAGGATCTAGGGAGATCTCTCTTGTCCGAAAGATGGATTTTCTGGTGTAATAGTCACATGCATACAGTTCACCAAGGAGCATCCAAGACTTCCATAGTCACTCGCACAACTCCTCCTCTGTACGAATGAGACTAAAGGACGAAATTTCAGTATTCAGAAGGCTTTGCTTAGTGACAGTAGTTTTCAGCAGTTGATTGAAAACAGTGGCAGTACATTACAGTCCTCAGAATCATGGTTTTTAGTATAAGCATGATTAGGTTCATTTCATGGATGTCATAGTTTTTTATTGATTAGTTGTACAAACGAAGACATGGATCATTGTACTCTCTTTTGCTGAATCACTTGATGATGATATAAGAAGAAGGAGAATTTGCAAGGGTTTTCCCCATAGTGGATTTTTCCTTAATCTCAAACCAATCCTAGTGTCTCTATGTGTGTATGTTTTTATTCTATTATTCCTTTATTTTCCCTTGCATTGATGATAATGATGTTGTTCTCTCTACATAGTTGCATATGTTGATGAATAATGTAATGATGATATGGGGTGAACTTAATGTGTTAATGAAGAAATGCAATTATCTAAGCAAAGAACAATATATCCCTAAGAAAAATTAACATGAAGTTGAATACATATTCATTATAGCATGTTGCACTCAAGTATTATGGATGAAGTAGACACTTAAAGACATGAAGATAACCTATGATGAACCCATTCTTATTAAATGTGATAATACTAGTGCCATAAGTATATCAAAGAATAGTGTTATTCATACAAAAACCAAACATATACCCATCAACTATCACTTTCTCAAGGAATAAGTAGTTTATTGTTAGGAAAAATACTAAG